>LBNU01004830.1:15348-79738 GCA_014162995.1 Artemisia annua | reverse complement strand
TTTAAATTCGTTTTGTTGATATACTATACAAGTAGAAGATAAATACAAAAAATATAGATAAGATTTAAATGATTATCTTTAATCATAAAAAACTACAATTAAAAATCATAAATCAAACAAAATAAAAATTAAATTATTTGTTTTTTAATAAATAAAAATATATCATTCAAAATTTTTTTAAAAAAAACCCGCGCGTGCGCGGGTATTATAACTATTTATATAATAAAACAAAACCTCTAGTGGGTACTTTCGTATTTCAGAAAAAAGAATATTTCCTTATTAGGTAATATTTTAATTATTATTTTTTAATTTAAAATTTTAAAATTATTTTTTGTTGATATACTACACAAGTAGAAGATAAGTACAAAAAAATATAGATAAGATGCAACTAACAACATGATTAAATTTTTTAAATGATTATCTTTAATAATAAACGAATATAATTAAAAATCATAAAACAAACAAAACAAAGATTAAATTATTTGTTTTTTAAGAAATAAAAATATATCATTCAAAAAAAAAATTTAAAACCCGCGCGTGCGCGGGCATTATAACTAGTTATGTAAAATAATAAATTAGTTTACGCTTTATATCGTGATAATGATTTTACATTTATTTAAATGGCCAAATCATCTTTAACGACAATATCTTCGTAAAAAGCATGACCGAAGATTTATCTCTAGAATGAACGAAAATTGTAATGATATTTAAGTAAAACAAGCATTAAGCATATTTGCGTTGTGGCTGGACTTATACAGACTGAACAACAATATAAAAACTTAAAGAAAGTTGAAATGGATAAAATGTAAACATAAAATTTGAAATAGTTGATATTATAGAAAGATAAGACAAAAAAAGTAGCACAGAGAAAATATATAAATATTATAATATTATTATTTTAGGCTGCGTTTGGTTGGGGCAAATTGGGAGAATTTGAGAGGGTCTGAAATTAAAATCTCTCAAATACATGTGTTTGGTTCACAATAAAAATGTGTGTCATGAGTTTTAATTGTATGAAACTATGAATAGAGCTCAAATGGGTCATTTTAAATTCTTTCTACATGGGAATATTTTTATTTGCTTAGAATTTTAAAGGTCACAATTTATATATCTTGAACTAAACGTCCCCTTAAAAATATAAAAAAAATTAATTAATTAAATTTATTGTTAAAAAATAAGTTGCAAATTAAAACGAGAAAATGAGATTAAATGAGGGCCATAATTTTTAAGAAAGGACAAAATCTCTTATATAATAAAACAAAACCCCTAGTGAGTACTTTGTCATTTTGAAAAAAAAGAATATTTCCTTATTAGGTTATGTTAATTATTATTTAATTTATAAGTTTTTAAATTCGTTTTGTTGATATAGTATACAAGTAGAAGATAAATACAAAAAATATAGATAAGATTTAAATGATTATCTTTAATCATAAAAAACTACAATTAAAAATCATAAATCAAACAAAATAAAAATTAAATTATTTGTTTTTTAATAAATAAAAATATATCATTCAAAATTTTTTTAAAAAAACCCGCGCGTGCGCGGGTATTATAACTAGTATATTAGGAAATAATTTGTAAACTCTCGTATTCGCCCGGATTCATGTATGGAGAATATTTAGGGCCCATTTGGTTTGTCACTTTTGGATTCTCGATTCATTGTAAATGTTTGGTATAGTTGATTGAAACTCAGTGGGGAGCACTCATGAATCAAAATGAATCTTAGAAAGAGGGTGTTGTATGATTGATTGTAACCCAATGGTTAGGGATGGCAACAGGTCGGGTTTGGGTCAGGTTTTAGTGAACCCGTACCCATACCAGTTTATAATATCCATACCCAAACCCGCCCCAAAACCTGATGGATACCCGCTTAGTATTATCCATCGGTTTTTCGGTTTTATCCGCAAGTATCGGTTATCCCCGATTGAATCTTTGCTGGACAAAATTGCGGGATCAAGTTAAAAAAACTCCACCAAAAACAAATCAAAATGCCCTAATACTCAAAGTTTTTGTAACTTAAATAAAACGACTTCGATATCATATCATACAATTTAACATTTCGAACCATCATGATAATAATTCCAAGCAAAAGTACAAAATTCAAATGTGTTTGATAATGGAGATCTTAATTCTTAAGTAATGCATTACAAAATCTAAAGAGGCGTGAGTATTTGATCATAGATATCTTAATCCAAGCCTCAAAAAAGTTTTTTATTATTATTTTTTTTTTGAGCAAAAAAAGATCAGTTAATGTGTGTGAGAACTCAAGCGTCAAGACTTGGCGTGAGTATTTGTTTAACTTTTTGTAATTCCCAAGATATACTCATATAGGCTATTATAAGGAGTGGACACAAATTTTGTAAAGGGTCAAGAGTCCACAACTTGGCTTGGGCTTTATAGTTTATATGAAATAGGCGGGTATAAACTTGGGTAAACGGGTACGGATACGGGTACAGATGCGGGTAAGGTTAAATGGGCGGGCATTACCAGAACCCGCAACCAAACCCGTACCCCGGGAAAAAAAGAATGCTTCTACCCGAACCCGTATCCAAACCCGCGAACCCGCACCCGAACCCGACCAATCCGGTTCGGGTTTCGGGTTTCCCCGTCGATTTCGGGTGCTTTTGCCATCCCTATCAATGGTGGATCCGCCTCTTTATACTCACTCACAATTCACATTCTACTAACTCAGTTATTAATAAAAAAAAAAATCTTACATTGCTAATATTTTATTCATTATTTGATTAAAATAATCATTTTAATAAAATATTATTATTAGAGTAAACTACATTTTTGGTCCTTGTGGTTGTATCAAAATTGCACTTTCAGTCCAAAAGTCAAAAAATCGCACGGATCAGTCCAAAAGTCCACGTGGACTTCACTTTTGGTCCAATTTTCTAACCTAGTTAGTTTAGTCGTTAAGTCAGTTGCACCGTTAGTCCTTTAACCTAATGGTCGTTAGCAATGTTTGCACCGTTAGTCCTTTCAGTTAAAAAATTGGAAAAAAAAATTTTGGAAATTTTTTTTTCCAAAAAAAATAATTTGAAAAATTCGAAAAAAGTTCTAATTTTTTTTCTCCAAAATAAATTTCTAATAAAAAATTTTCTTAAAAAATTCGAAAAAATTTCTAAAATTTTTTTTTTGACTAAATTTTTTTTTCCAAAAAAAAAAATTCTAAATAAAAAATTTTCTTAAAAAATTCGAAAAAATTATATAACTTATTAAGATAACACTGTAAAGTTTATTTTATAAATTTATTAACGTACCCACGATATTAATATTTATGCCGTGAAGAACCAAGATTTTATTAAATCATGTAAGACTTGTTTATAACCTGACAACGTTTCATTTCACTCATATACACACCTAACATATAAACCAAACGAGCCCTTAGTATTTAGCCCAAACCCAAACCCAAACCCTTGGGCTCACTTTTTTATACTAAACAAAGTATTTTGATTGCCAAAGGTAAAACTCCATGCCAAACCCATTAACTAAACGGAACCTTAAGAGTTTTTTTTAAGAGTTTCAAGCTTTTTGTTTCTAAAAGAGAAGTTCTAATTAAAAAGAGCCTTGTTTAATTTGATGAGGACAGTTAAAGCTTCTGATTTCATTGACATAACATAAAAGGTGCATTTAACTCGTTACTTGTTGCAACGTTGAAAAATTGTTGTCATGAAACCATTGCTAATCTAATATCCTTCGATAACCACTTGGTCTAGATCAAGTGGCCATCGGAAGTAATCTTAGGGGTTGTTTTCCTTGGAGGTATTGGGTTCGAGGCTTGCAATGGGGTTTTCTTTCTAGACGAAGTGGAAAAAAGGTGTGGTGTTATTCCTTTAAGGCGAAGGTTCGATGAAGGCATACTGTCTGCTTGGATATCACTGCACGACTCGAATCACTAACTACTAAAGAGCCGTTCTAAAAAAAATCTAATATCCTTAGACGACGACGACGATCGCATGTGTGCGTGTTTTATTGAATACAATAGTCCTTTCCAAGATTTGTCTAAGAGCAAAAGAGACACTACATTACTACACTATTGTATAAATATGACGTGTCTTTAAAACTTTATGATAAGTTAAGTAAACGATGAGAATTTCATCATCAAATGTGGCTTTTAATATCTTAAAAAGTTAAGTAACGAGTTTAACAATCACAATCAATGAAATGCCAAATATCTATAGGCATGTCGTCAAAAAATAGTTATCATTTCTCTACTGTTTTATCAGTTCTGATATTTTAACGTTTCAATTTTTACTCCAAACTAATCTAGTTACGTATACTAGTACTGAAATGCGTCAATACTTATAATTTAAAAATATACTGATACGCAAAACGTCAAAATCAAAATACATATAATAGCACTATTATTAATCGTAATTAGTTAATTACTGTCATATACAAATAGGACTACGGGAGTGTGAAAGAACTTAAAAAAGCATTATGATAAACACAAGTTGGTTCTAAACAAGTGAAATTTATTGAAAGTTTTTTAATTTAACTTGTCATCAGTTTGTACTTACGTTTCCTTTTATAATTTTTAAGTCCATTTCAATTGGCTTAAAGAAGTGTTTTTAAATGTGAACATCTTAAAAGGTATACTTACATCAACTTTACAATAAAAAATAGCATGCTTTTGTACACTTCCTTATTTACAAATTAAGTAACGTAGTGTGAATTCGTAAATTAGTACTATATTTTAACACGATGATTATAGTAACTATTAATAAAAGACCTCGTATCGTGACTTGGCATGAACGCGTCCTCACTTGCAATGAAATCTCTATGCATACGTCACATGCTATGACGCTAATATAGTATTTCTGGTAGTGATAAGTAAACACATTTATACTTTATACACATAAATTTAGCGGGACCACTAAGATCATACAACTAAAATTCATGTGTAAGTAATCCTACATTTGTTATATGCTACTTTTACAGATCATACTTTAAATGTGCAAATTAAAAATAAAAATGTTTCGATCAATCTCATTTCAATCACATGGTATTTTTTTTTATTTATTTTTTTTTAAATAATCTATTTGTTAAAGAGAGTATAGCCAAAGACATATAGTATAGATTGGCTTGTTTTAAATGATTTTTTTTTTTTTTTTTTTTTTTTTTTTTTTTCGCAATATCATAAATATAATGTTTTGAGTTTAAAGTTTTTAAGAAGTAAAAAGTGATAAGACTTAAAAAAAATCCACAAAAGTAAAGTGGAAAAATATTATTTTGTGCTTTATGTTAAAGTTTTTATGTTCGCCAAGAAACAAAAAATATTACTCTTTCCACTTGCAAACACAAAAGAGAAAACAGACATAGTTTTTGTTTTCTTTTCTCGCCTTCAGACAAATATGACAATAAGTGGTTTAACAAAATTACAACCACCGTTTTACATAGTGATAGTCCTTGATTACGTTTATTAATTTGTTTAATTTATTTGCTTATTGTTTAGTCACATACTTTTAATTACTCCAGATTAATTAACCGACAATCTATATCTATTTGTAGTCACATATGGAACATGGTGAATACACATCCATTGGGGTATATCCGTGGTTGAAGTAAAAGCATGGAACAAACTACAAAGTTACCAATAACAAACACCTAAGCACATAATATTGTGTCAACAGACAAATGAGATGTTTAATCCAAGACCTGTAAGAAAAACCATGAGCATAAAACATGGAAACGCACACTAGTAATTCATCACCATCCAGTGTTCCATGCCCTCGTTTGCTTGCCTATATAGAGGGATAGAGAAGATCTCACATCTCGAAACCAAGAAACTATCATACGTGATAGCAAAAGTGTGGGGGACACTGAAGCAACACTAGCTACATGGTGACTTATCTGAGATGGTATATATGCATTAGCCTCTGAGTTTTCAAGATTCACGCCATTCTGACTATGTTTGTTTATGGCAACGCTCTTTTTATAGCCTTAAACAGGCTCCTCGGCCTTGGTTTCAGCGCTTGCTGCATATACTACTCGTGTTGGTTTGTCTCATAGTTGTTGTGACTTATCTTTATTTATTTGCCGATAGAGGATTGACACTGCTTATTTACTGTTATATGTTGATGATCTTGACTGCTTCTTATGAGGTTTTGTTACAATGGATTATTACTTCATTGCATCAGGAGTTCTCCATGACTGATCTTGGTTCACATAACAATTTTATGGGTATTTCGGTTACACGTAATTCGACGGGGATGCTCTTGTCTAAGCGTAAGTATGCTACTAATATTCTTGAGAGGGCTCATATGGTTCGTTGCAACACGTGTCGCACACCTGTTGATATTGAGTCTAAGTTGAGGGTTGATGGTACTCCAATCTCTGATCTGACAGTGTATCGTAGTTTTGCAAGTGCTTGACAATATATTACTTTTACTCGTCCTGATATCTCTTATGCAGTGCGGCAGGTTTGTGTTTATATGCATGATCTACGGGAGCCTCCATTTTCGGCTCTTAAGAAAATTTTGCATTATGTGCATGGTACACTTGATCATGGGTTACAGTTATATTCATCCTCTACTACATATTTGGTTGCTTACTCATATGCGGATTGAGTTGGTTGCCCAACTAGGCGTTCGACTTTGGACTATTGTGTGTTTATTGGCAACAACTTATTGTGTGTTTCTTCTAAGCGTCAATTGATTCTCTCTCGGTCTAGTGCCAAGGTAGAGTATCATGGTGTTACCAATGCTGTTGTTGAGACTTGTTGGTTAACGAATCTACTAAGTGAGCTGCACACTCCTTTATCTTCAGCTACTTTGGTTTATTGTGATAATGTTAGTGCTGTTTACTTGTCATCTAATCCAGTTCAACATCAACGTATGAAGCACATTGACATTAGTATTCACTTTGTCT
Organism: Artemisia annua; assembly: GCA_014162995.1. NCBI lineage: Eukaryota > Viridiplantae > Streptophyta > Magnoliopsida > Asterales > Asteraceae > Artemisia > Artemisia annua. The sequence goes on along the minus strand of LBNU01004830.1, from coordinate 72,862 downwards.
GTGATTTGGTTGATGTCGGTCATGTTAGAGTTATTCATGTACCATCTTGTTACCAATATGTGGATATATTCACCAAGGGCTTGCCTTTAGCTTTATTTGAGGAGTTTCATACCAGCTTGAGTGTTCGGTCTCCTCCCGCTCCAACTGCGAGGGAGTATTAGTCAACATGTGTTTACCATGTTTTATTATTATGGGCTTATTTTGTGTTTTGGCTTAACCTATATCTAGAATGTTCTTTGAATTATTATATATTGTAATTCTGTGATTAATGAAAGACACACACAATATTCTATCCAACATAAACTAGCTAGTCATCTTTGATTTAAAAGCATGAATATAACCAAAGGGATTTGGCTCAGTTGATACCCACTCCCAAAAAACTCATGGGTACACTAGAGAGATTTTATGGATAAAAGGTCAAGGGTTCGACTCTCGGATTTTGCTCACTCCAGTTGGTGCCCCACTAGGTCAGGAGAATTGTCAGAACTATTACTTGTGGGGTGGACAATGTCTGGTGCCAAAAGACATCCGGAGTCAGGATGTTTCGGCAATTCACACCTTTTATGGAAAAGCATGAATATAGATATAACCCAAATTTACTTACAACAACATGTTTTATTACAATTGCTAGCTCATTGAGTTTATCCAATGGTGCCCTAGCTTTACGACATGGCTTTAGGCAAATGAAAAAGCAAGACACTAGTTTATTAAATTGGGGGATGTGCACCTTACCCGATTAAAAAACGTTTTCAAATATGAAAACTTATTTGATATTAATATATACCTTATTAAAACTCACTTATTTTAACTCTATGCGTTGAAACAACGTTTTCATAATAATGACAAGTTTTATTTTGTAAACATTGTTAGTAAAGGGATTGTTAAACAAAACTTATAGGATTGTTGTTAGTAAATCCTTTTAATTAAAATATCACAATTTATCTAAGATAAATTAACATGTATTAGATATATATTTGAACATATAAGAAAGTTTGAGTTTGATTATTATTGATCATTAATCAGCGCCCCAAACCATTTAATAGTTATGTAAAATTAGGAGCATTTTGGTTTGGTTAGTTGGAAAATTTAAATTACCCATCGTAAGGTGGGTAATTTATTTTACTACCCGAAATCAAACTATACTAGGCGGGTAATCGGGCATGTGCGTACCCGAAATGAGCGGTTACCTGAGGCTCGATCACGGTTAACCATTTTAGACGTTTAATTGAGTTTAACCGTATGAAAAATAACATGATCGAAAACATAAAATGTCATTTTAGTATAATTAAATAATATAGAATAGATTAAAGTCATAGTAAAGTTATTTCGTCATAATTATTGCAGTCAAATAAACATACTTAACAGATTAACAAAAAATATTTATTTGATGCTTATAAGTTATGATCACATTAACCAGTTTTCGCACATAGATATATAGTAAATGTTTACATTAGGAGCAAAAAAGTCGATTTACAATTAATGTAGCATAATAGTATAATCAATCTTGTACAGTTATTTGAATATTTATTTAAAAAACTTTATGTATATCATACACGGTTCGGTTCGGTTAACCGCGGATTCTATAAATAAAAACCAAAACCGAACCATGATAAGCGGTTTTTTGGGTTTTAGGTTTCTTCTGTTTTGGATTGAACGGTTCGGTTCAGTTTGTCAGTTTCTTAAACTTTTTGAACACCCTTATGTAAAATATATATTCCTACAGTATTAATTAAGAGAAATCATCATTTATATACCAAAAGTTAGTTTCCTGCATATCAAAGGACAAATATCAATCACTCATAATTCTATTGAAAGAAGAGGAGAGATTAATTAAAATAAGAGAAATGTTTTAACCACATAAAATTTACAAAAAGAAATCCACATAATGAAGTGGCAAGTGAATTTGTGGATGAAAATAAGAGAGATGATTTAAATGTTAGAAAAAGAATGCCACAAATTACATGACACCTCATTGTGTGGGATTTTTTTTGTAAAACTTATGTGGTTGTAGCATTCCTCTTAAAATAATAACTAAAAATGCAATTACAGTCATCTTTTTATAATTTAGATATCACATGTATCGTTAATCGTTACACAAAACAAATTAAAACGTCGTAACAATCATTTTATTATCTTTCAATAGACAAACTCCTTAATATACTTTTGGTGAATTATTTTTTTTCAGTATTGAAATTTGCATGACATATCACATGTGATTTAAAACTAATATATAAGTTCGAACTCTAAACAACTGTACTAAAATTTTCATATATGATCAAAGACTTTCATTGTTTATTGCAACAGAAAACACATTCATAGTTTTTCAACCATATATCACACACCTATATTTGAATTATAGATTATTGAAACTTAGATAATCACATGAGGTAAACATCACATGTGATTTTATGTGTTTTATCCAACCTTGACGAATTAGCTGCACTAACCAATAATTCGAAATATAATGTATTATATATAGTTGGAAAACTATGAATGTGTAGTTTAAAGAAAAAAAATGATGAAACTTTTAGAATATTGTAGAAAACGTTATGTTTATTTTACTACATGTTTAAATATTCAAATATTCACATTAGTGTTGATTCACAAGTGATTTCTCATGCAAGTTTCAACAATGAAAATAAATGAAAAAAGGACGAAAGAGTGTGCAATAAAGTAACCATTTTTTTTATTTTTTTTTTGCCAAAAGTATATCAAAGTGACCCTTTATTGAAAGATAAATAAATGTTCGTTACGATGATGTAATTTTTTTTTCGCCTAATTATTAACGGTTTAAGAGATATAAATTTTTGAATAAATTGAGATGTAAGTAGGTTTGTTGTTTAATACAGAAGATGAGTCTTTTGATATGCAGAAAACTTTTGGTATGTAAATCAATTTCTCCTAATTAATTAAATCATACATCTCATAATTGAAAACATGAGCTGTGCCACCCTGGTCTTTAGCGGCTTTGGTCTCAGATATTCAATATTGGAAATCTCAAATGAATTTGCAGTTGTGTTGGGCTCCTCGTGAATGTAACTTTGCGGCTCATCAAGTTGCAAAAGTTGCTTATGTTTCTGATGTAAATTTCATTTGGCTTGATAATTTTCCTTGTGAAATTACCTCCATAGTGAGGAGTGACGCTTTGTAGTGTTTGGCTTCGGTTTCTTTTTATATATTTTGATGTTCAAAAAAATAATTGAAAACATGAGGCTTTTAATTATGAAATACATGATTTTAATTATGAAACATAGATTTTAAGCTGAATTTCTGCATGAATCTATTCAATAAAGGACATTACGTGATTAAAATATGTGATTATGACTTTAATTAATATCATAGACATGTATCAATCATGTGCCGAATACCATGATAATTATACTAAGAGAATATTAATAGTAACAAACTTAAATCGTGTTCCCACTTACTCATTCATACGGAATCCAATCATCTACCATTAATAATTTGTTAATTACATAACATGGTTTATGAGAATTAGAAATTACAATTTTATTCCATATTTTTGTCATTGTAAAATAATACAGTAAAACGTCATAGCAAGTTTTAGACAATTTAGTTCAAATCTAGTCATGTATCCTGAGACTAGTTCAGGTCAAAACGCTTAAAATCTGGAAAAGCTTGGTACCGAACATGCCTCAAGTTCTTCTAAGTACGTGCCAATGTCTTGTTACGTTGTTGTAGCATATTTACAAAATAAAGTTACATTTATATATGTTAATTGTATGTTGATTTTATAAATTGCAATATTGATTAACTATATCGTCTAAGAAATACACGGAATTAATAATTTAAACTACTATATAATTATGTAAAGTCTTGTTTCAGTTTTGTAGTTTTAGTTTTAAGTAGGGGCATTTTGATAATTTAAACTACCATACTCGTACTACGTATCAGACAATTTATCTGGGAGCTTAACATGAATAAATTTTGCTAAAAAATAAAAATAAATAAATAAATAAATAAATAAATAAATAAATTACATGAATAATTAACACGTTGCTTGACTTGCTTCCTGGTTTGGTAGTTACGCACTGTATTACGTATTACCACCTTTATATTTTGAAAAAGGGCAGTTTATACAGGGTTCCAATCATTGCACGCATCGGACGGTTGTACTGTGTGCATCGCGATCAGGGGTGTCCAACAGAACCGAGGAACCAAAAGAACCGAGGAACTGTACCAGTATCGTACCGGAACCGAACCGTATATTAGAACCATGGTACGGTTCTTGGTTTCTAAAATTCTAAATTTTAGGTTCTCGGGACGGTTCAAGTCGGAACCGTCCAGTTCCGGTACTTTCCCGAAAGAACCGACTACTTTGAATAAATAAATAAATAAATAAATTATAACCTTAAAAAAAAAAATTAGGGTTAATCTTGCACTTTACGTATTTGGACATTGTGTAATGTGTATAGCATTTAAAAAAAAAAAAAAAAAAAAAAAAAAAAAAAAAAAAAAAAAAANTAATTTATCCATTAGACATGTATTTAGACATGTATTTTATATCTAAATAACACTACTCTTATATTTTATATCCATAGGGTGACCATGTTCGTTGGAATATAAGTCCTTCCAATCCAAGTTAACAGAGACACATGATATCTCAAGTTAGACCGATTACCCACAAGATGTTTGGATGATAAACATGGAATTGATTTTTATTCTATTTTGTTTCCAGGTGTGTCATGAAGATGCGGAAACAAATCAATCCACATTTGTAATTTTTTAAGTGAAAACAGTATTTGGAATATGATCTCGAGTCATATGCTAGAGGTTTTATGATCATGCTAAATCTTTTGCATACCAAATTTATTGGGGTGACACGACAAACATAGATAATAGAATCATGGTCGGTCTAGAGTTTCTTGATGCTCTGGGCGAGTCATTGCAAAATGCCCCATTTAAACACTATAACACACAATCTTGAATGAGTTTTCAGATATAATATCCTTTCATTTATCTATAATGTACTCACATCTCTCCTTATCATCTTCCTCGTTAGAAAAAAATGAGACACTTTTAATGGTTGTGAATGTTGGATTGGGCGCTAAGCATATTGATATGTTTGGCAAAACTAATTGTAAGTTGTAAGCTTTTACCTATAAGTTGTAAGATGATAGCTCATAAGACGGTAGTGAAAGCTACGAGTTGTCAATTTTTGTTTTAAAAAAATGTTTGACATTATAGATGTAAGTTGTAATTAAGAGTTGAAATCAATTTAGAACCAAAATTATCTAAAAATCTAATAAACCAATTCTAGCCACTTATTTTTTAAATAAAAAAAAAAAAAAAAAAAACTTTCCACATTTTTAAAAAAAAAATAAAACATCTTAAAAACGGTAAATTATCAAGTGAAAAAAAAAATAAAAATACACCATCACGACGAGTATTTTTTTTATCTTTCAGTAGACGAGCACTTTAATATACTTTCGATGAACTTTTTTTTTTTTTTTTTTCCTTCTGAAAATCACATGTGATTTTCACAAACATAACTGAAAAAAAATCGAAAAAAAAAGTTCGTCGAAAGTATATCGAAATGTCCGTCTATATAAAGACACATGACTAATTAGAAACAAATGAAAAATGTAATAATAGAAAACTCATTACATAAACAGTAAACGTAAACCTTTTAAGATGACATGCTTATAATAATCATCAACATCGTGCTTTCCACTTTGATGCACCAGTATTATTACAAATTCGTTTCATCTCGTTAGAAATTCCGAGAGAGAGAGATTGTTTGTGTTTGTTTCATTGACACTAACATTGTGTGTTCATAAAGCAATTTGGATGGTTGTACAATCGTAATGAACGTGTCTTTACCTGTTTTACTTGACTAATTCTAAGATATTCAAATTGGCTACACCTAAAAAAGGTTTTAAGTATTGCTCTTAGTGGGAATGGATCCACTAAGAAGAGAAAATAAAATAAGAAGAATGAGAAATGTTTGTAGCCACGCATTTAAAATGAAGAAAGAGAATTTCATGAGAGATGCATCTTATTTTGTAGGTGCATCTGAAATGTGCGGCTCTGGTTAGTTCTCATTCTTCTCATTTTACTTTTATTTCTCATTTGATCTTTGGTATTACTCGTATTATTTAATTGATTCATTAATATGATATATTTCTTCTTGGCAAGTTCAGTAAAGTGATTCTAATGGGAAGTTTGGTTTGAAGGTTTATAGCAGTAGATTAGGATTTGGTTTAAAAAATAATGTTTGGTAACTTCTACTTGGATTTCCGTACACCTATCTCATAGATTCCAGTCAAAAATTCAGGGAGTTTCTCCCAAAAATCTTCTCTGCATAAAACCCAACGAGAGGGCCTGAATTTGATCTATTGACAATTAATGCATCAATTTTAATAATTTAAAATTTTTGGCAGCCACACATTTCTTTATATTTAATGATATAATTATTATTTTATTTTTATTTAAATCTTAAACTAGTATAAAACATTTTATTATATTCTTAACCCTAATATAAAACAAACAACTTTTACATTTTCTCTGTCTTACATCAAATCCAAATTTAGGGCCTGTTTGGTTTCTTTTGTAGATTACCATCAATGAAACTATACCCATATAACCATTCCTCTACTACTTGGTGACTTTTGTCAAACTTTTCTGACATATGGGACAACAATTTGCTCACTTTACTCTCTCTCTAAATTATGACCAAACAATTTGCCCAATTTTTATTTTATTTTATTATATTTAATTACTTATATGGTTTAAAAACTACTATAAACAAATAAATATGGTACATATTTTCTATTAAAATAAAACAATATTAAAAATCATCATTCATTTTTTTATTATCACTTTCAATCAAACCAATACAAAATCCAAATTCGATTCTAAACCTTTTTACAAACCAAACGCACCCGTAAATTGAAATCCAAATTCTAATCCTAAACCCGTCTACAAACCAAACGGACCCTAATAAGGTCATAAACTAAAATATACGGCTATTTGTTTATGCATGCATGTACATGTGATCTCCTTATATATTTAACTTAAGGCATTGCCGCAAAAATATATATGATCAAAGGGTATTTAGATAATTTTATGTACAAAAGCTTCATAGAAATCTCGAACGTTTTCAAAATGAGCGTCCAAATTTCGAGCTGTTTGGGAAAATAAAAGCTTTCATTTAATGTATCCAAACAAAGCTTGTTTTCAACTAAAGCTTTATTTTCAAAATAAAAAACTTGTATCCAAGATAGCTCTAAAAAAGTTCTTGCGAAACAGACCCGTTATCTTATTAGATCACTAATTCAATCAGTCACAAACACCAGGCGAAGTCATGATTAACTACGAGTACTTCTTTAGTCTCAATATAAATATCCATTATGCAAATTAGGGATGAGCACGGTACCATTTTGGTACCATACCAGCACAGTTTTCGAGGAACCGTATTTTTTCCCGACCAAAATATGTAGTCCTGATCCCGGAACTGAAAGGTATATCGGTACCGGTACCGATTCTGGCACCGGGTTCAATAAACAAGTACTATGCTGAATTGAGTACCATTTAGAATAAAATTAATCTCAAATTGTACAAATTTGACACTTTTCTTATTGACCCACAGAGGGATAGTTACTTGGTCATGCATTATTTTAGGGAGGTGATTCGCACCCCAACTTTTGTTATTCTTGCACCGCACTCTGTGTATTACAGTATTGTACTGTATACTTTATGTGCATTATAGGGTTGTACAAAATGGTGTGTTTATAGAAAAAATGGTGTGCGAATCAATCCCCTTTATTTTAGAAGTAAAAAGAAGTGGGTCTTTTGCAGTAGGAGAGTTTGGTATTTTTCTTTATTATTTAAGCATGTATGTGGTTGTATTTTTCTGGTGAATGATAAGTAAAAATGTAGCCATCGTGGTTTCTATTCTTCATGCAACTTGTAGCAGGAAATTTGTAAATATTTTAGTTTTCTCCTCTTCTGTCGTGAGTTTCTCAAGTGAGGTTTGAGGCTTGATATTCTACACAAGCTACTACTAAGTTAGGAGTGCTTAGATCATAAGTTTAGTGGTTAAAAAAAAAAAAAAAAAAAAAAAAAAAAAAAAAAAAAAAAAAAAGAAAAAAAAAAAGGTAAGCAGCTTTTTTTTTCCAGTACTAAAATCGGGATTTCCCGTCTTGGTACCGTACCGATTTTTAGTGGTACCGGATTTTTTTAGCTAATTTTATGGTATCGGTTCCGTACTGGTTTGTGATAACCGGTACCGGTACGGTTCTGGTACCGCACCGTTTTTTCGGTACCCATGTTCATCCCTAATGCAAATGCATGAAATTAAAAAAAAAAAAAAAAAAAAAAAAATCACTAAATACACTCTCCACCAATAAAACAACACATCTACCGGCAATTTTATTTTATTTTTTGAAAAAAAAATAAACACTTATTCCAAAACTTCCAAAAATACAAACATAAACACATATTTTAGAACCAAAGATGCAGAAACTTAAATAATAATATAAGAAATGGCGAAAGCATACTTTTAGTAATCTTATATACTACAAATGAATGTACTTACGACTAAACTTAGTTTATACCATACCAACTACCGAGGGAAATTATCTTTCTTTTGTAAAATCATACATATCATAAAATGTTCAAAACCCATATTAACAAACTTTAAAATAAATCTATATCCGAAGTATAAAATGATTGTAGCAAAGAAAAAAGATAGAAGTAACATGAAAGCATTATATCATTATTATTTCACTTTTAAATAAGTTTATTTTATTAAGGAAGACAACAAGCATTCTTCTTTATTTTCTCTTTTATCCTTCTCTTTCTTTTTACAGTAACTTTCAAATCAGTAAGATAATTTGTATATTTATTTATTGTGCATTAAATGCATAACTATTTTAATTATATAAAAAAAATATATTAAATACATTTAATCCTTTCCAAATTCAATCATTTAAACTTCACTCTTTATCTTTGTAAACTTTCACTTTTACTGAAAAATGAAGCCTATAAACTCCACATCATTAGCCATGTCAATGTACACTCATGTCATAAACGTCTATCGATGATGAGGCTAAAGACATGGTGTGAATACTCACCAAGCGAGATGCATTTATGGTGGTGAGCTCTCCATGTTCATCGCTAAGCGACATGCAAAAAAAGTAACCTATGGTGAGCCACTCATTTTATTTACAATCGAGTGAAGTGGGGCCATTTTTGTTTTATTGTTATTTTATTTATTTGTGAGTGTGGCTGAGGTATTTAGTAATGTGTATTTATATAAAGTGAGTATTTTAATGAAATGTGAAAGTAAAAAGATCATGTCTTGTGAAAGGTGAGAGAGAGTGAGGGGAAATGATACTTGAGAGGAGAAAGAAAGCTGACGTGACACTGATGTGTAAGGTGAGACCGTGAGAGGGTATTACTTTGCCTTCTAGTAAATCCCACGTGTTATGGTAAATGTATACATCGAAAGACAAACTGAAAAAGAAAGAAATTCCACGTCTTCTCGTACATGTATACAAAATTCCACGTCTTCTCGTACATGGTGGGATCAGCCATTTGATTGGCTTACGTTGGTATCTCGATCCTCCATCGTGTAACTCGTGTTACACGAATCTTTTTTCTAGTCAGCCTCCAAGTCAACAACTACCATTTGGTTTCTTATAATATTAGTTAACCTAATGTGGATATAATTGTCAGATGTATTAGTGTCTCAATCTTTCGCCAAAGTTTTCTTTCAAGTGATTCAATACCTTCACCTTTATGTAGGAAGTGATAATCTAGCATAACTGTGCAAGATCCTCTAAGATATGAAGCAATATTTTTTTTCCATAAGTTAAACAAAAAGTTATTCACTTTTGTAACTCAATAAAGTTAAAGATGTTGATCGATTAGGGTTACATGAATCATTTCTTTTATGTTAGTCCATTTCTTAGATATTTTCATAACTAACACTTACAACAAATGTTTTAAAACCCGGATTAACCCGGCCGGTTCAACTGGGAACCGGACGGGAGACCGGGCCGGATGTGACTTGGTTTCTTTACTTGTTTAACAACCGGATTGAACCGGTTGTTTCGGTTGACCCGGGTCGACCCGGTTTGATTAACCCGGCAAGGTCATACTTTTGTTTCGAAATAAAGTATGATAACAAGCCTTTAATTTATTTATTTTTTTTCTCTTGTCCTTAAATTTGCATGCTTTCAATAAATTGAAGCACTGGAAAAAAACAGGATATGTAGATGACCATATTCAAACTTAAATTGATGCCTCTAGTTATAATAGTGATACATTAAATAGTTGACTAAAAGCATGTTGAACACAATTAATAATGTAAGTTTTTCTTCACTAATCGTGATGCACAAAAAGAATACTAGTTAAACAAAGACGTGTAGCCATCAATGCTAATCAAAACAAAGTGGTTTATAATTTTATATATAGTGACAGTGTAACACTCATACACATCTAAAACATCGATCTACTATCTGGAAACTAATAATCGTTACATGTTTAAAACTAACACTATCATCTTAAATTATCTATCTATTATCTTGGAGTTGTTTAAGGGCCTTTTACAATTTGGTAATGTTTCTATTGAATTTTCAGTGTCTAAAAGTTGTTCGAACAAAATATGTATTGTTGTTTTCGTTTACTCATAAAACCGGTTCGACCCGGTACCGGTTGAACCAGTGACCTGGCGAACCGGTCTCTCATCCGGGTTAATTAAAAAATCGGGTTTTAAAACATTGCTTACAACTTTATCAACTACGTTTAAACCTTTACCCTCTCCTGTTCTTTTATTAAAGGTCAATTACATACATACCAATAAAAACTTACATATATATTATGACAGATGCATAAAATGTAACTAAAGGGGACACTTGAGTTTGTAACGAGTTATAATTATTTATTGTAGATAAATTTCTAAACGGGTCGGGTTTAGTTAAGGGAGGTGATATGTACACAACTAAAAGTGGTGTGCACACCACTAAATTACACTGATGATGCACACAGTACAACACTCGATGCAGGATTAGTGGTGTGCACACCACTTTTAGTGATGTACATATCACCTCCCTTTAGTTAAACGCAAAAATTACTATTTTAAAGCAGTTAACACTAACTAAAGGTGATGGTGTTTTAGATGTGACCCAATTAGATATGCCCTTTGCATTGAAAGAAATTAAAAAAACATTATTTTATTTGGTTTATTGTAAAGTGGCTAAATTTCACATATATTTCATTTGGTTTATTGTAAAGTGGCTAAATCTCACATATATTTAATCCTCATTGATACATATATAAATAGTTAATAACATAAAAACTAGTCGAAAGTGGCTAAATTTGTGTGGGATTTGCTAACGGGTGTCCGGTAGGCATTTTTTAAGATGTAAATGAATGGAAATTTGATTGCATTAAGTGAAAAATCACATTTAGTTATAGTAATCTAAAACTTTAATTAATGTTTATTAAATGCATTTTTGATTCAAAAAGGAAAGTTTGAGTTTATTAATTACACGATAAATGCATTTTTTACATCTTAAAAAATACCCGGTGGGCACCCGTTAACAAATCCCTATTTGTATTGTTCTTGGTAATAAACACTTCTAAATCACTTTTAAAGACAATATTAATGATATCAATAAGCGTTAATAACCAAAGGTATTGTTCTATACATATATTTAATTATAGAGTAAAATACACCGTTCATCCGTAAACTTTTCAAAAAAACATCACCAGGGGTTGTACCTTGGCATTTTTATCACCTGGAGTCATTTTTTCAAGTTTTTTATATCACCCAAGTCCCTTAACTCGTTATTCTACGTCAACTTCTGTTATTTTTTCCCATGTGCCTTTCAAATGAGGGCAAATGATCATTTCATCGTTTTGGTTAATTATCTTGGTGGTACAACTGGTACAACCTTAGGGACGAATGACGTATTTACTCAAAAAGTTATACCATCACTACCTCCACCTTCTCTTTATCTCTTTTCTTGCTTCTCTCTCTAAATTTCTGCTTCTCTCTCTAGAATTAACACAAACACCATTCTCAAATCTCATCCATCCACTGCACTAAAAAACATAAACTCAATCAAACGCCAATCTTCATTCTTCATCTTTTTACCCACACACAAGATCAAAACCCACAAAATTTTTGGGATGATCCATAGATGCGACAATCAAAACACAATGCTTGATCCATTTCAACCAAACTAATCATATATTTCATTTTTCATCAATTTCAACCAAACTAATCATAGATTTCATTTATCGATAAGAAAGTTACAAAACTACAATATTAGACAATGAAAGAAGTTGAAAATTTCAATCTAAATTTAATAACTAATATTTACTACTAATTCCCATTTTCTTCATTCACTAATAAGGAGTATGATCCGACCAGTTTAAGAGTTTGGAATGATCGGCCGTTAAACAAATGTCAAAACAGAAAGCTCATTGTTTTCTCTTCAGGTGGTGGCTCTCGTGACTGGCAAGTGTTACATCTGACAGGCAGTGCTGCATGTTGCCTGATTTGTATCTAGATAAAATCTATGGTCTTCGGGTCAACAGGGCTATTACCCGTCAGGTCAGTTACATAAAATTTATCCTTGGCTTTTCCACCTTAAGTTGATATCTATGCTCTTTTTATACATAAAATGTTTTCTCTAAAGATCCTAGTTATATCAGAAAGAAGTCCAGCGCGATCTGTTGTGCATAATTCTAGCTCAAGCGCCTGCAAGAAACCAACAATCTAATCTTAAAACAACTTTTTATATTTAAGATATTGCTATGGGTCAATTTGGTTTCTGGTTTACCTCTAACAGGTCAAAAGGGTAAATTTCAAAAGACTTGATCAATTGAACAAATTGAGTCAAAAGGGTTCGAAGTCACCCAAAATGTATTCAAAATAGATAAAATGTCTATATAACCAGACTAGTCACCCAACATGTATTCAAAATAGATAAAATATCTAATGATATACTTTATTTATCCAATTTTTAATATCTATATAACCAGACGAGTTCCAAAATTTACCCATATTTTCCTAAACCCACTTGGGCCAGTTACCCGGACTGCTAAGACCCCCATCCTGCCATGTCTATCTCAAAACCATTTTTTTTTGGGCGGGGTATTATAACATAAACGTTGTGCATGTTTTATCTACCTCGGATGTTCTCCTCTCAACCGCAGATTCAAGACATTGCATAAATCGCTCCGCCTCTGAGTTTACTGGGCATCCATCAACATGTCGAATATAGTAATGCCTACATCCACGGATTGTAAAAGAAGGCCATTAGCATCTCTGTCTTCATTCCATTGAGTACAGTATGATATTCAACTCTTAAAGACAGGCTCACTTGATCACGTGTTTTGCATATAAAGATACTAAAATAAATAAATAAAAAATAAAAAAATAAAATCTTAAATTGTGATAAGAAACTATGGTACCTGAAAACCTTCCATCGTACGCCTAAGCAACTTTAACTATTCACCCAATTTCAACTTCAACTGCAATTATAATATACCAAAATTTCCCAATGATAATAACAACAAACCCAGCAGCTATACCAATTCCAATTTTCCCAACAAAAAAACCAACAAACCCAACAAGAATCCATAAAGCCCTAACAATAAAAAACTGAAGGGCCTTCGTCACCCAAGAAACGTGACAAAGGAAAAAAACCTAGCAAACGAAACCCAAAATAACTCGTAAACCTTTGAGTCAAAATAAAGAGTTAATTTAGGCGGAATGTTGGTCACATGTATCAGGGGATCCGGATACGGTCATCGACCAAATAGATGATAAGTTCTGGTACAAAATACTTGCCGAATACAATGACCAAGCAACGAAAAAAGGATACATCATGCATACAAAAGACATGTTGCTTGAAAACTGAGCTCCCATGATCCGAGAAGTCACAAAGCATATTTAACGCGATTGTCAAGCAAACAATGAGGCTTAGTGGTGAAAATGATGAAGACTTGAAGACGCGTGTTGAAGACTTGTATTATGACAACGAAGGGAACACTTTTCCTCATATAAAAGCGTGGAATTGTTTGGAAGACAAACAAAAATGGTTGAATCCCGACCTAGAAGAACTAAGGGACGGCCAACCGGAGAAAAACCGGAGGTATTTGGAGATGATACTTAGCCGCGTCTACCCGGCAAAGAACGAAAGTCAAAAAGTGAACGATCTTTAAACAAATCGGCCACTTCTTCTTCATACGAAATGTTGCAACAACAAACTAGCTTTAGACCGTGAGGCGAAAATGGAAGAAATAAGATACGAGGCTAAGGTGAGGGTGCAATTCATCAACGCTCAAATAAGGAACGAGGACATGAAGATGCTTGCAGTCAACACCGAGGGGATGGATCTAATAGACACGACTATTATTGAGGAGGCCAAACATGAAATTCGAGTCAAACATCGTAACCAAAACTAGTTTAGTTCATGTACTTTTATTTTTATGTCTTTTATTTTATTAATAAAATTTTAATTTTAGTTTAATTTGTGTTTTATTTGAAGAGGTATGCTAAAAAAAAAAAAAAAAAAAAAAAAAAAAAANGCCAATCACACCCTGACACCTCATTTTGTGGATGGTTTTGTGGATTTTTTTTTGTGGGTGTAGCATTTTTCTTATTTGAATAAATGAAAAATAAATAAATACTGTGAGGCCCAAATGGTTTTCTATAACTTAAGTGACAAGCGAGGGTGTTTTTGAGTTATGGCAGAAAAAGCTGATGTGACAACACTCTTTGCTCTAACTTGATGCTATAACTTAACATCGTACTTTGTGCTCTAATAATTTTAGTCGTATTTGAATGTGGGTTAAACTTATAAAAAGGAATATCGTATTGAACGTGGATGGTAAAAAGTAATTTTTTGGATATCGTTACTTAATCTCATAAAATGAAATAACATGAGTTGTCGTATATATACAATCTCGTGTAGTTATTTATATATCACTGTAACTCGTGCTTTCATTTTGATATATATAATTCCGTTCATATACATTAATTTAATATATTATGATAATAGCATTTATAAATAAAACGATATATAAATCTTTTAAGTAAAAAAGTGAAGTGGTATTTAGTTTTATAAAGTTATAAAAAAAATGTAGAAACTGATAAATTTACTTAAGTTCATATAATTTATTTCAATGTTGCAAAAATCGTGAATCGGTAGTCGGGTGGTCGACCATCCTGCAACGATTAATCGGTCAAGGCGGGATTAATTGGTGATTAATCGGATTGGTATTTCCTGCAAGTTGTGGGTATTTCTGGAGAGCAAACTAAAGATTTTAACTGATTCTAAGCCTACTATGTTTCCAAACCTCAATAAAATGCTCCAATTCTGATTATGAGGCCTATTGTGCATTATAAGTGAAACAAACGATCCCCAAATTAAGAAGAATGCCTAAATTTTTATTCTTTTAAAGTTGACCGATTCGGCCGATTTTTGGCCGATTCGGATGATTTTTGACTGATTCGGCCGATTTTTTTACCGATTCGGCCGATTTTTCCACCGATTTTCAAAAATCAACAAGGTGTATGGCCGATTATCGATTAATCGACGATTAATCGGCCGATTTTTGCAATATTGATTTATTTAAATTAATAACAAAAGTTTTTTTTTTTTTTTTTTTTTTTTTTTTTTTTTTTTTTAAAACAAATCGACACATGCGGTTTTTTACTCACATTTTTTGTTAGATGAAATTTAGATAGATTTGACCAAATTGTTTTAGTTTTAAATTTCCATTTGCTAATAGGATGATTCTATTTATCATACATCACAAAATTGAGTACTCGTATTGATACAGTTTCAATTGCTCCAACATTATTTTTCCAATTTTTGAAACTCAATAGAATAAAATGTATACTATTTCTCGAAATCGAACCAAGTATATATCGAGATAATAATTTGGATTAATATATATGAATTGCATTGCAAAAGTTAGATGACGTTTGTTTTAACGTTATTTAAGTTAATTGAATTATTTGGATACTAACCATTGGACACTTTTAAATATATTAATCTAACAACCTCGTTGGACATTTCAATACTTATGTTTATGTTAAACCATATTGATTGTGTCTATTATTTTATAGATAAATAGGCGTGTCTCTCATTTCTATGTGTTAAATGTGATGATAGGTTAAAAAATTTACTAGCATAGCTAGATGGATTTTTTTGTTTACCAATTTATGCAATGCAATGCAAGAGAGAAAAAAAAAAAAAAAAAAAAAAAAAAAAAAAAAAAAAAAAAAAAAAAAAAAAAAAAAAAAAAAAAAACAAACACACACCACCAACCGGGTACGACACTGATCTAATATGTCATACGTATGTCTTATCACCAAAAGCCTCTTGGCCTAGCGGTATGATAATCGAACAATCTATATGTTGTGGTTTCAAGTCTTGTTGGAGACATGCGTGATTAAATTTGTAAGGTAAGTGATGTAGATCATAAACATTTGCTATAAAAAAAATGGTAGTCTTATCGTAATATTTTCGTGTAATATGAAACTTGTTTTCAATGGATTGAGATTCTCTAATGTTTAAATGAACATGATACATCATGTTGCACAATCAAAAAAGATAATAAATGAAATGGGTCCACTTCAAATAAAAGTTATAAGGTCTTATAATATTTCACAACATGACCTCTCATGAGGTCATGTTGGTATAAAACAGGATCTCTATCCATTTTGAATATATAGTTTCAATTTAAATATGCCGAGCCATGATCAAATATTAATGTATTTTATTATTATTATTATTATTATTATTATTATTATTATTATTATTATTATTATTATTATTATTATTATAATTATTATTATTATTTTACAACACATGCATGTGATACAATCTATTGTTCAATACTTAAATTCAATGCGCTTACCGTCCATAGAAAATGTCTCTCAGCATGACGTATATAAAAGGAACATAGCAATCATCATGATTTAAATATTCGTAGTACTACAAATTACAATTAGCTCGTCATCTATAAATAGAGGTAGTACCAACTCTTAGAGGCATATTAGAAGTGTGTGTACGTTAAGTAGTACAAACTCAAGAGACATATTGGGAGTGAGGGTTTTGGTAAACAGTGTGTGCGAGAGATGGACGTCAGCCAGGTACTTTGTATGAATGGAGGGGATGGAGATTACAGCTATTCCAACAATTCTCTTCTCCAGGTACCATGCATCTTAAACGTGCACACACACACACACACACACATATACGTATACGTACATACATATTATATATGCACCTTTGGGTCAGATGTTTTGAGGTTATCACTAGGTAACCATCTTGAGGGTAGTCCGGGAAAATGGTTTAATAGGAACCGCCATGACCCGTACATCTGAGTCAAACACACACATATAAATTAACGTATACCTTTTGTTTTATATTTGTACAACCAATGTGTTCATACTACCTGAGCGTAAAGCCTATACATTATACGTATATAATAAACCATATAGATATGCGTACATCAACTACAACTTATATGATCATTGTATGCAAGTGTATTTGCATGTATATTTATTTATTACGGTATTGAGATAGTCATAGATCATAAAACTGATAATACCTAATATTGAAAACATGTTTAAACTTAATTGTTGAGCTTTGGATTCAGTTCTATTGCTATGTCGATGAGTGTAACAGTCTTTCTGATATCATATTTAAGCTCAGGTTTGCGTATCTTTGCAAATTAAAGTTAATCTAAATCACACGTCGTAACTTGTTTAGCTATTTTTTCACCGTACATATTGGTTATGAACTTATGATACTAGATTAATAAGAATAATTAACTTGAAATAGGATATCCGTATTCCTTTCAAAAATTTCTCAAAAATTATAATTAGAATAGATCTCACATAACTGTTCTATTGTCCATACGTAACTGCATGTCTTCGAGATGCTTTAATTTTTAATATACCAGTTGGCAGTTTTTCCGTGTGCTGATTGTAAACTTGGTTTATTTTATCTGATTCATATACGTGTGTCATGTTCAAAAAAAGGAAAAAATATACGTGTGTCAAAGCTGTCTTTTTTAGTAAAACCAAAACAGGAATGATATTGAAGATAGAAGTCTAAATCATGTCAACTTACAAGACTTTTTTTGATCCACCTTTCACTTTTAATTTACTGTCCTGATCAGCAAAGTATTTCATAATTTTGATAATATCCGTTGAAATTGTATAAAAACACTGCTAAATTTAGTTTTAGATATGGTCGAAAGAATTTCTATCTCTACCTTTGTTCACTCTACTTGACCTTTTAATCATTTTTCCATTGTCACGCATAATAAAAACAAGAGAAATGATACATGGACCTAATTGTGGACCTAATTATGGACCTAAAAGTATGTGGCATGATCCTGATGGGTTGTAAAATAAGTGGGTCCCTGTCTGTAGCCATCAGGATGATGCCACGTGTTTTTAGGTCCATAATTAGGTCCACGATTAGGTCCATGTATCATTTCTCTAAAAACAATTTGCGCAATCTCACACATTATGCACAAGCATAGACTTGCATCCACTTTCAAGTACATGTACGCAATATTAACAAACTAATTCATAATTCTTGTTTATACTGTAATTGATATTGGTGACAGAGAGAGGTGATATCAATGACACAACCAATAATCGAAGATGCTTTGATGAATCTCTATTGTGATATGAACTTTCCGAAAACCTTGATCATGGCTGATCTTGGATGTTCATCTGGACCAAACACTTTGCTAGTGGCATCGGAGGTCGTCAAGTCAATTGACAAGATAAGGCGAGAATTAGGTCAAGATGAATCACCCGAAATTCAAATCTACTTGAATGATCTCCCAAGTAATGACTTCAACACCATTTTTCTCTCGGTATCAGATTTTATAAAGAACCTAGCAAAGCAAACTAGAGTGACTAAATCGTCGTCTAAGCCACCTTGCTACTTTTCTGGTGTCCCGGGATCATTCTATACGAGGCTATTTCTCAAACAAAGTGTACATTTTGTCCACTCTTCCTACAGTCTCATGTGGCTCTCCCAGGTTGGGTCTCTTTCTATAAGCAATCTGATCTACTACTTTTTAGTTTTTTCTAATATCAACTTTACATATTCTAGTAGATTCACAATATTGTTAATCAATAAACTACAAGAAAATTGTGGGCAAATTAAACCAAAATAAATTTTTTCTCTCTGAAACTATTCACATGTTCACTTGCACATATCATACTAATAAGGACTGATCGTAAAGGTGTTATAGGGACAATATTGGTGTGGGAATCAATTTGAATATTTTGGTCAGACAAATTACTTTATAGAGGCCTTTTACTTTTGTTTTCGAAAAGCGTCCTTTTATTACGTGTCTGCCAACATATGCCACTAGTTACATTTTTATAATGGAATTACATATCCTTAGGCCAGCTTACGTATGAATGGAAATATATTGAACAGGTTCCTGAACTGGCAAAGACAAACAAAGGGAACATATACATGTCAAGAACAAGCCCTCCAAGCGTTATAAGGGCTTACCGCGAGCAGTTTCAAAAAGATTTTACGTTGTTTCTCAAGTGTCGGGGGGAGGAGGTTGTGAGTGGAGGGCGTATGGTTTTGACGATACTAGGAAGACGAAGTGACGACCCATGTAGTAAAGAATGTTGTTACGTTTGGGACCTCTTAGCCACTGCCCTAAATGAACTGGTTTTTGAGGTATATATACCACATATCGATTCCTCTATGGAGCATTGTTGACCTTTTGCAGTTATTTAACTCAAAATTTTGATTTAAACTAGATTCTTTCATTTCATTTTATATTTCTGTTGTATTGTCCCATTTTTCAGAAATGAGCATCAATTCATGAGCTTCAAATTAATTATGCTAAATTTCTTGAAACTTTTATTGCGATAGGGACTGATAGAAGAAGAAAAAATGGATTCATTCAACATTCCACAATACACTCCTTGTGCTAAAGAAGTCAGTAACGAAGTAGAGAAAGAAGGGTCATTCGAAATTGATTACCTTGAGGTGTCTGAAGTTGATTGGGACGCTTGCACGAACCACAATCTTAATTATACCAAAGATGATGCAAAAGGATACAATATGGGAAAATGTATGAGAGCTGTGGCTGAACCACTTATCTTGAGTCACTTTGGCGAGTCAATTGTCGAGGAGGTGTTCATGAGGTACACAAATATAATCAAGAATCGCATGTCCATAGAGAAAGCCAAGCTTGTCAATGTTTCTGTTTCATTGGCCCGAAAAGGGTGATTCTGTATGATTTCAATGGTTAGGAAATGTAACCATCGGAATACTTTGCTTTTATAAAAGTCACTTGTTCAGTTGTAAGCTTTATTATAAGTGTACTCATTGTTCAAATAATGGTGTTTCATGTATCATCGCAAAGAAATAATTATTCTTTCACATTTCAAAAAAGCTAGGCTAAAAAGGTTAAGCAAGTACGTTATTATTTTTTAAAAGATGGACTTGATATGGTTTATGTATGATATGTAAAACGAGATTAGTGTGGGTGAGTTTGGTTAAGTCATTTGATTTCCCTTTAAAATGAGTAAGGACCCGTGAGAAGAGGAATCCTTTATATTTAGTGTAACACTAGACGAACCAATAGATTAATGATCGATTATCCATTGTGTGTGAACAAGTGTGTGAAATTTGAAGAATAAGGTAAATCATTTTCTTGTGTCAGATACTTTTGTATAGCGAGAATTGCATATATACCCACTAAAACTAAAATACTTGCATATTTCCTCAAAATATAAGTTTTCAATATATGATGTACAATGCAAGTTACTTTTGGGTATAATGCAAATAAGCAAGTTTTAGTAGGTATATATGCAATTGCCCTCTATAGATATAGGAAAGTATTTAAAGTTTTAGAATAACCCCTTATAATTGACCAATGGTTATGAACAAGAAAACACATTTATCATCCATCGAGAAAACAAGGATGACATGTGTCAGCCTTCCTTTGGTTCGGTACAAATAGTACACTTTATGCAAATCCAACATTATGGTTATACATGTGCTACATTCAGTTTTTTCCTGGAAGTTTCAACCTTGTTGACTATGACAACAGTCGCGACTATAAACAGACTCGCGACTATGGCAGGGCGGTACACTCTGCTCTCTCGCGACCCCTACTCTAATCAAAAGACTAAAGGCCCCTACTGAAGATTCAAAGGGCGAGCACTGAAATGAGAAAGGCTTGTAGACTCGTGACGCTGAACGAGACATTCGAGAACTAAAGCGCACACTAGAAAGTGCTTCGAAAGTTCACGTTCAGGCGCCTGTACTTTAACGTTTAGATGACAGTTGTTTGATCGTACATACACATATGGTCTGGAAGGTCATAACAAGCAACATTGGCATGAGGGTATTCAAGTATTGCTCGATTACGTTTGTTCTTACGCCGATAATGGGCTTGTGTCAGCTATATATATAACGGGCTTGAGCCGTTAATCTATATACTCTATGAGATATCAAGGGATTAAATTCTAACAAATATTACAATGGACTTGTGTAATTTGGGAGGAGAGTGATGATGTATGTGTGATTTAGGAGGTGAGATTGAATGAAAGAGAAAGAGAAAGAGAAGTTATTGTGAAGTTAATTTAAGATATAGAGTGAATTTCACCATTAGTCCATGTGGTATGGCCAGATTTCATACGACATTTAAAAACTTGAAAATTCATTCAGTTAGTTCAAAATCTAAAATTATATATGTAGATGGTCCAATTTTGCTAACGTCGTTAGCTTTTCTCGTTATCTCGGATCTCACGTGCAAATCACACGAGGGTACTTTTGTCCGAACATTTTTTTTTGTTCATTTCCACTTTTTTCTACCCTGGCTAACATTGTACTGTAGCAATTTGAACCTTTTGTTTTTTTTGGGTACTTTTTGGAGACGTGGTTCATGTTTGTGGGATTGCTTATTTCAACTGGCTATCTCTTTTAAAGGTAAGCTAGTACTAACCTGCATACTATTAGGTGCTTATTTACTACTAAAAACGATAAGCACTTAGATAAACAATCACAAACACTGTCAGCCCTAACAGAAAACCCCAACGGTCTTCAATGTGTCAATGAGGACCCTAAACAGGCAACGAAACGAGCTGTCTTTGGTCGACAATATAAAAAACCTGCGCATTTTATTGTAAAGATAGCCACTAAGAGTATTTTGTTGGTGTCACTGGATTCATCGCGATAGGATTATCAATCAGGCTGCAAGGATCCGTTACCATTAGCAGTGCATATAACTGTTCATTGATGAAAATTATGTTCTACTAAATGATAAGCGCCTTTTAATAATGACTGTTAAATCATAGAACATGCATACTTGTTTTTTAACCAGTTACCACACAAAGTGATTTGGTTAATTCTTTCTAACAAGTTTGTACAAGAATACATATTAAAAACGACGTTTATTGTCAATATTTCCCCTGTACATGTGTACAACAATAGCAGTTTATTCGAGATGGGTGTGTGGCCTAAACAACATGAACATGGTGGCATAATATTAAAGCCATACACTGTTCATAACCAATATTTGTTGCGTATCTGTGATAAGTATAGAGTCGCGAGCTATAAACAATCCAAGTTAAAAGTGAACCACAAATTATTTTGTACCTCACTGGACTAAACTTATTTGGTCCAATACAAATCATAGTGTGTCCTTCTCCCCATGTGCTGTGGCTGGTTTGAGTTAAAAATTTAAGGCATGTTGGCTTTAGTCGCTATCTAGGGAGTACATAATAGATGTTAGGTGGTATGTCCCTCATCTTTTCGCAGATTGTGGGAGTTGTAAATCTATGCTATTTTAAAAGTATAGAACTTGTAAAATATTCATGAAGCTAAAGATGTACAAAATGAGTAAAATATTCATGAAGAAGAATCATGTTTTGAGTTTTGAAGAAGAAAGAGAAAAAGATGAGGAAGAAGATGATAAACAGTGATTTCACTATTTCAAAATATTGTCCTTTTGTTAAGTTGTTTTTGTGTCTTATTTTTTATTGGATAGGTTATCCGTTGTTCCTCAAACACCTCATTAGCTGCTACAATCGCATCTGTCCGGCGCTCCTTTTTACTTCTCATCTATAAAGAGTTAAAATATGAATGTTAATATTTTCGTAAATCTGACAACAAAATGTATTGTAGTCTTTCAAAATATATTTTTTTTATTACATTTGACAACAAAGTCTCGCAGATGGCTCAAATTCATCATATCAAGTTCAACAATGCCCGAAGCCCCGACCTTAACATATGTTGATTAATTGTACCTATCATATGTCGTTATATGAACAAAAAATATATAACTTAAGTAATAGTGATAAAACATACCTTCTATAAACTTATTATACGAACTTGTTTGTTTTAAGTTTTTATTAAGTTTTGTCTATTTATAAAGTCCGTGTTAACATGATGCGTGTTTATAGATAAACGATTGTCGTTAGTTTTGTGTGCTGGATAAATGTGTGAATCAGAATAATTATTTATTTACCAATGACTTATTGTAAAAATCGACACTATCGAAACCCTACCTCCGAATTTTCTATTAAGAGAGGTCTCAGAAAGGGAGAACCGCTCTCTCCATTTATATTCATTCTTGTAATGGAAAGGTTTACATCTTGCTTTAAAAGATGTGGTTCATGCAAACCTATTTCATGGAGCTAAGGTTGGTGATTCTGGTTTTCATGTCTCGCATTTTTTTATGCAGATGAGTGATGCGTGGTTTTGTGACCTTACAACAGGTTTTACCTCTCAAGGGATCTCAAGAGGCTTACAACCCCACCAGGCAGTGTACCTGACCGATGTAGTATAGGATAGTGGTAAGTACGGGGGATTGATCGTTCTCTCACAGGGAATAGTGTTCGTTAGGACAGAAAAACTACTCTAATAGGTCTAAGGGTGAAAGAAGATTCTTTTTGTATTTTTATATTTTTATGAAAGCAAGTAAAATCTCGGTTTTGAAGGAGTGGGCGGAATTAGTTGCTAGTCAACTAACCCAAAATAACTACAATTGCAAATAAAATAAAATAACTAAACTATTTGGTTGTGAAAACTATATGGAGAAAAGTTGTGTTTACTTAGACTTCATTACTCCCTAACTATCTTTTACCGGTTAATTGATATGTATGTTACTTGTGTGGATGAAGGGTGTATTCCTAATAACTCATGGAGTGGCATACATATCTCTCCAATTCTATGAGCTCTTATCTCCTCCTATGCCATGCACGGCACAACCATAGGGATTGTAAACAGTGGCTCATGCGTTAAATACTACCTTAATAGCCTAGTATGCCTTGGCTACATGTTTCCCAAGACGTTCAAGCACGTTACCATAAAGGAGGTTGGCCAGTTTTCTTGAGCCTAACATTGATGGAACAATCATCCCAACAAACAACAACACATCAATTAACCAATAATTAATAGTTAGGTTTCATTAGATCTAAGCAAACACAAGAGAATTTAGCTACACATGTTAATTAAAAGACAAGCAAAAGAGATAATCAACCAACACATAGACATATTGATTGAATTAAAGTGAAGACTTATCTTTAATTAAGCATGAGGGTTCCAAGGGTTGGAAACCCTAAAAAGTACAGAAAATTCGTCTAGGGTTTGGTGCCAAAAGTTCTCCACAAAGTTCCACACTAATGAATGAAAAATAGAAAACTATATATAGACTTTTACACTCTGACGGCGTCAGGTTATAGGGTCTGACGCCGTCAGCCCGCCGCCATAAGGTTTCTCGGATGGCCTAGATCCACTTCTGACGCCGTCACCCTTTGTTGCCTTCTGGGCCGTCACTCTTTAAAACATAACCTGACGGCCTACACCTATTAACACCTGACGGCGTCAGGTGTAAAATTCCCAAATCTTTCTGGCCCGTCATTTGTAAAATGGTTTCCACTCCTTTATCAAGGTTTGCTGACGGCGTCACCTTGTGACTCTCACGCCGTCAGGTAGTAATTCCAGCTTCTTTTGAGACTTTGTCGTTTTCTTCACTTTTATGCTCCAAAAACGTCCAAATAAGCATGTTTTCCAGAATTCCTCTCAAAAGTACCTAAAATGACAAAAGGAACGATTTAGGGCAATATTTGATCACATTTACATGAATTAGGGCTTAAATGACCCCCTAAAAGCGTAACACTTTTCGTCTCATCAATGAGGTGGTTATTAATTCAGATTGGAGCTCTAATTATATAGACAACATCATTCGCATCCTTCATGTTTTTTTACTTAGCATCGGGTCTCAAAATCAATATCCATAAATCAAACGTGTTTGGTATTGGTGTGTCTTCTGAGGAGGTGTCAGATTTGGCTAGAGGAACGGGCTGTATAGCGGGTAGTTTTCCTTTCACATATCTTGGTTTACCCATTGGCTCTCAAATGAATCGTATTGCAATTTGGAATAAACTAGTTGACTTTTTCAATTCCAAGCTAACGACATGGAAAGCTGATCTTCTTTCAATTGGGGGTCGGCTTACTTTAATAAAAGCGGTATTGGGGAGTATTTGCATATATTTTATGTTTATGTTTAAAGTGCCGGCGACTATTCTTAAACTTCTTGAACGGATTCGGGCTAGATTTTTTTCAGGTGGGACTGAATGCATAAATAAATTAGCTTGGATTAAAGGAATAATGTGTTAGCTCCATTAGAAAAAGGTGGTTTAGGTATCGGGAGTTTGAAAGCGTTTAACCTCGCGCTTATTCAAAAATGGCGTTGGCGCTTGATACAAAACCCGAGTGCTATTTGGGTTTGCCTGATTAAGGCTATTCATGGTCCCAATGCGGGTTTTGATCTTCACGGTTGCAACACTCAAGGTTTGTAGGGAAAGATTGTTCGGTCCATAAACCATCTTCATTCAAGCGGAATTATTGCTCTCCAAACATTAAAGATTCAAAGTGGGTTGTGGATCTAAGATTCGTTTTTGGAAAGATACGTGGATAGGAAATGGACCTCTATACTTGCGCTATAACAGATTATTTCGTCTTGACAGTAATGCAGATTGTTTTATTAGAGACCGAATTTCAAATGGCAATTTGGAGTGGAATTGGAGCAGACAAAACTTGGTTGGTCCCCACCTTGAAGCTTTGAACATGCTGCTTTCCGAGCTTGCAAATGTCGAAGTAGGCTCAGGTATGAATGCGCATAAGTGGTGTATATCCAATGATGGGGAATTTTCCATGGAATCAACTAGAAAACATATTGACAATTTTTTGCTTCCTTCAATGTCTTTCGGTACAAGATGGAATAAGTCTTTGCCTAGGAAGTTAAATATTTTTATTTGGCGTTTTCTCTTGGATCGGCTTCGCCATCAGTTAAATCTCTCACTACGTGGGTTGGAAATCCCTTCAATTATTTGTCCAGTTTGCAGTTTGAGCGGGGAGTATTTGGACCATTTCTTCTTTTCTTGCACAATGGCTGCAAATATCTGGCGTAAAATCCACATTTGAATTGATGTTTCATTACCGGTTTTCAGTTCCAACATGGAATGGATCGAGTGGATTGATAATTGGAGATCTGCTTCTTCAAGAAAATCTCGTTTATATGTTATTATTGCTACTACTCTTTGGTTCATATGGCGATTTAGAAATAGTATTGCTTTTAGCTCTTTGTTCATGAGGCAAAGTGATATTTTTGATAACATTCGATTAGTCTCTTTTTCTTGGCTAAAGTCTAGAGGCGATAAATCTTGTAACTGGTTAGATTGGGTTAAGGTTCCTTTGTATTTTCTCTAGTTTCTTGATGGAGTTTTCTTCTTAATAATATCTCGTCGTTCAAAAAAAAATCAACACTCTCATGAATCATTCTGTTAAGTTATGTTTACGCCAGATTTTACGTCAAATATCTGGCTTAAAATCCGCATTTGGACATATTGACAATTTTTTGCTTCCTTCAGTTGAAAACAAAGCGACCATCTCTTCTTTTCTTGCACAACCATACATAACATTGTTGGTGGCTAACAATTAGCATAAGAGGTGTTTCTTTTTTTCCTTTAGCTAAGGGACCATGTGGGTCCTACGTCAATATAAGCCACTTATTAGGAAACATATTAAAATTTATACCTTAGGGATATAGATCAACTAAGAGAAATAATGAGTCTCACTTAGAAAAGAAATGATATTAAATGGGTTTGTGGACCCAATCCTTTAGCTAAGGAAAAAAAGAAACACACTAAACTCTTCCTTCTAGATTAATACAGCCAACTTTACTTGGATATCGTCAACCTTTTCATTTCCATTGCTTACTATTTTGGGAATTTTCTAAAGCAATATAAGGCAATTTATTGATTACAATATGAGAATGACCAATAAAGCAGACTAAAAATAAACAAGGTTATCTTAACCACAACCCTGTGATTAAGTTTATTTTTAGATGAAAAAACTAACAATTTTTTGCTTACGAAAGCTCAACAAGTTGTGATTAAGTCTTATCATTTGTATAAAAATAGAATTTCATGAATTTATTATTTTCATATTTATACATATTTAATGACTATAATTATAGAAGACAATGTTAAAAATGGAATGTTTGATGTTATTTAATTGTTGGTTTTTCATCTAAAGGTAAACTTAATCACAACTTACAGGGTTGTGGTTAACGAAACCCATATATAAATTCGCTCAAATGGGTATTCTCTAAAGATCCAAATGACGTACTGCCGAGAATTGGTTAATCTGAAATCATATAAGTGATCACATTTGTATTCTTTTTTACTTTTTTATAAGTTGCTTAGGAGATGTTTGTTTTCCACTTAATGAGTCGGATCAAACCCTTATTTCATCATAATAAAGAGGTCCTCAAAAATCTCTCTCTCAATTAAGTGACTCATATAGTCTTATCTAGAGGTGCAAATCGAGAACCGGTTTTTTTTTTAACCGGGGAAAAAACCGGAACCGGTTTTTTAGAAAACCGGTTTTTTGAAAACCGAACCCGGTTTTCTAAAACCGAACCGGTTACACCGGTTTCCATTTTTATCCTGGACCGGTTTTTTACCGGGTTCAAACCCGGTTTTACCCGGTTTTTTTTTAAAACCGGTTTTAACCGGTTTTTTTTTTATTTATTATTATTATTTTTTTTAAAATATATAATTAANTGAAATAAGTCTTTGCCTAGGAAGTTAAATATTTTTATTTGGCGTTTTCTCTTGGATCGGCTTCCCCATCAGTTAAATCTCTCACTACGTGGGTTGGAAATCCCTTCAATTATTTGTCTAGTTTGCAGTTTGAGCGGGGAGTATTTGGACCATTTCTTCTTTTCTTGCACAATGGCTGCAAATATCTGGCGTAAAATCCGCATTTGAACTGATGTTTCATTACCGGTTTTCAGTTCCAACATGGAATGGATCGAGTGGATTGATAATTGGAGATCTGCTTCTTCAAGAAAATCTCGTTTATATGTTATTATTGCTACTACTCTTTGGTTCATATGGAGATTTAGAAATAGTATTGCTTTTAGCTCTTTGTTCATGAGGCAAAGTGATATTTTTGATAACATTCGATTAGTCTCTTTTTCTTGGCTAAAGTCTAGAGGCGATAAATCTTGTAACTGGTTAGATTGGGTTAAGGTTCCTTTGTATTTTCTCTAGTTTCTTGATGGAGTTTTCTTCTTAATAATATCTCGTCGTTCAAAAAAAAATCAACACTCTCATGAATCATTCTGTTAAGTTATGTTTACGCCAGATTTTACGTCAAATATCTGGCTTAAAATCCGCATTTGGACATATTGACAATTTTTTGCTTCCTTCAGTTGAAAACAAAGCGACCATCTCTTCTTTTCTTGCACAACAACTGCCAAAAAAAAAACAAAAAATAGATATACATAACATTATTGGTGGCTAACAATTAGCATAAGAGGTGTTTCTTTTTTTCCTTTAGCTAAGGGACCATGTGGGTTCTACGTCAATATAAGCCACTTATTAGGAAATATATTAAAATTTATACCTTAGGGATATAGATCAACTAATGGAAATAATGAGTCCCACTTAGAAAAGAAATGATATTAAATGGGTTTGTGGACCCAATCCTTTAGCTAAGGAAAAAAAGAAACACACTCAACTCTTCCTTCTAGATTAATACAGCCAACTTTACTTGGATATCGTCAACCTTTTCATTTCCATTGCTTACTATTTTGGGAATTTTCTAAAGTAATATAAGGCAATTTATTGATTACAATATGAGAATGACCAATAAAGCAGACTAAAAATAAACAAGGTTATCTTAACCACAACCCTGTGATTAAGTTTATTTTTAGATGAAAAAACTAACAATTTTTTGCTTACGAAAGCTCAATAAGTTGTGATTAAGTCTTATCATTTGTATAAAAATAGAATTTCATGAATTTATTATTTTCATATTTATACATATTTAATGACTATAATTATAGAAGACAATGTTAAAAATGGAATGTTTGATGTTATTTAATTGTTGGTTTTTCATCTAGGAGTAAGGATCAAATAAGAAATAAAACTAAAATGAGAAGGATGAGAAGAAACCACAACCGCACATTTTAGATGCACCTACAAAAGTAGATGCATCTCCACTTAATTCTTTTTTCCTTATTTGAAATGTGTGGCCAGGAATATTTCTCACTCTTCTCATTTGATTTTCTCTTCTCACTAGATCTCTTCCCTTTCATCTAAAGGTAAACTTAATCACAACTTACAGGGTTGTGGTTAACGAAACCCATATATAAATTCGCTCAAATGAGTATTCTCTAAAGATCCAAATGACGTACTGCCGAGAATTGGTTAATCTGAAATCATATAAGTGATCACATTTGTGTTCTTTTTTACTTTTTTATAAGTTGCTTAGGAGATGTTTGTTTTCCACTTAATGAGTCGGATCAAACCCTTATTTCATCATAATAAAGAGGTCCTCAAAAATCTCTCTCTCAATTAAGTGACTCATATAGTCTTATCTCTAAGCCAAACAAGCCCTTAGTCCATTGTACTAAACATTAAGTCCAACTTTACATTCAATTTGATCTTTCTAAGTTATTTCTACTAAATTAAAATTTTATTTTGTCAAATTAAGAACCACATGTCATCAAATATGGCGATTCTAACAAGTATATCCATACGTTGTCTAAATTTGAAAATTTTCATATGTCTCAACATGTTAAAAACGTGGATTTTCATCTAGATATGATTAAGTCTCATGTATTATCGTTGTTGTTTACACCATTCCAAAAGATATAAATATGTAACACGATGGTATATATTCGTGAATAAGAAGCTAATGAGATCTTAATCTTCTCAAATGGAATGCAAACATCTTCTATGATCATCCTTGTTGCAAATAGTTATATGGACATACCCATGTAAATGGTTGACCTAGGATAGTTTCACCCGTGAACCACATGGATGTTTTTCGTGTAGTTTAAAATATCATTAAACAATAAACACCTTTGATATTCTGAAATGCACCATGCAAACATTTTTTATGTTACAAGCCATGTTTAGTTCCACGTCACCACAACCCATGTAACTTTCTAAAATGTCTTTTTAAATGCTTTTGAAAGATTCTTAAAAATTATGCACTTAAACATGCTTGGGTGTGGTTACTATCAAGACGAGTCACCTTCAGGAAAAGTATATTAAAAACCCAAAACAACAATAATGTTGAATCACAAAAAGTTGCAAATTTTGCGGGCCGAAAGCTAATGGCTCCATTATTTGGTAATCGACTAATCGCAAGACCCCAAGACCACGTATGTGGTTATGACCAAATGTGAGGTTTGATTCTCACATGTTTAGGCGTTGGACCACAAAAAAAATAAAATAATAATAATAATAATATAGTGCTTGCTAAGGAACAAACATCAAACAACAAACAACAATAATGTACCAAAACTTTTCAGACTAATGAGAACCAAGAAAACCTTTCTTTTTTATGCTTTTAACAACTCATCGAACTTAGAAGAGGTTTGGTGACAGTTTAAGGTATAATAGCTTCAAGCCATTGGC
Source organism: Artemisia annua (assembly GCA_014162995.1). Taxonomy (NCBI): domain Eukaryota; kingdom Viridiplantae; phylum Streptophyta; class Magnoliopsida; order Asterales; family Asteraceae; genus Artemisia; species Artemisia annua. The sequence goes on along the minus strand of LBNU01004830.1, from coordinate 41,862 downwards.
TTTTCAAGATGATTAAGTGGGTGTTTTTTAAAGCTTAATCTTATATATGGGCTCGTGAGTTTATTTGTTTTAAGCTTGTGTTTTAGTGTTTTGTAAGTCTTGTTTTTCTGGCATTTGAAACTTTGGGGCTTATATAAGTTTATTCTTTCATAACAAACTTATACAAGCTCACGGTTTTAAAAATAAGATGAAAATTTTGAGCTTATAAAATATAAGCTCATAAGCCCATAAATAAGCTTAAGCAAACACCATTAATTGCCAAATCAAACACTCAAGCTCTCTAATCTATTGGTATGTGAGTTGCTCACTAACATAAAATTTGTGGGTTCAAGCCTTGCTAGAGGCATTTGTAAAATATATTGTGAGATACGTGCTATAGGTGTGAAAATTTTGTCGTTCTAAATAATAATAAAAAAAGATTGCCAAATCAAACTTCATTTTATAAGAGGATTAACAGGACAATATTGTAGGAGGCTTTAGCAATGCTTATTTCCAAAGTTGCAAATGTGATAATGCAAAGTTAAGGTAGACAATCTTTGACCTAGAATAACTTTTTTTTGGTAGGTCTTATTTCATCATGCATGTCATTCATATAAGTTTAGCAAAAGTAACTCTCATGTGTTGTGAACTTGGTTGTCAATATAGATTATAAAGTTGTGGAATTAGATGTGTCAAGTTCAAATCTTGGCTATTAATTGCAACAAAAACTAGAAAAAAGAAAAAAAAAATGTGGTCACGCGAGTCTCTTTTCATGGTAGTTTTATCTGGTTCAAATTTGTGCGAGAACGAGATACATTTGCCCGCGTGTCGCAATGGGTGAAAAAGATTAATTTTTTAGCTATCGAATAAAGTGTATATAGTGATAATAAGAAAAATTACATAAATGAGAAAGTTTAAAGTTTAACTAGTAGTAGTTTTAAGGTTAATTTGTTATATATTTAAATTCTTTTAAAATGTTTAAATCGGCGGAGAAACCCAACTTCATACATCTTTTTCGATTGAACCTTCTTAACGGATCAACCTCAAGCAATGTCCGCTAGTTTTGTGCGAATATATATATAAATTTAAGAGTTAATTGCATTTTTGGTCCTTGTGGTATGGTCAAATTGCAGATTTGGTCCCTAAAACTTTGAAAGTGCATTGAACGTCCCTATTTTGAAGTTCCCGTTGCATGTTTGGTCCCCTGGGCCTAGACTACGTTAAAATATTCGGGACCAAATCTGCAATTTGGCCATACCACGGGGACCAAAAGTGCAATTTGGCCATACCCTAGGGACCAAACATGCAATGGAAACTTCAAAATGGGGAAGCTCAGTGCACTTTCAATGTTTTAAGGACCAAATCTGCAATTTGGCCATACCACAGGGACCAAAAATGCAATTAACTCTAAATTTAAAGAATATCATAATATAAAACTTTAATGTTAAGGGCCAAATAAGGCTAACCGGAGTAGGCGTGACTTACACCCGGTGACGCCTTTAGTCACTCGTGACAACCAAAACGGCAAACATGGGTCACGGCCAAAATGCAAAGTAATGGTGAGTGAGTCACCATAGTGAGGTGCAAAGTAATTGTGGGTCCTTCCTTTTGTTCTAATGTTTTTTATTTGTATTGTAAGTGTGTGTGAGATATTTAGTGTGCTATATTTGTATAAAATGAGTATTTAAAATGAAATGTGGGGGAATGTGACCAAAACGGGTGAATGGTGAGAGGGAGTGACGGGAAGTGAGAGGAGAGATAAAGCTGATGTAACGCTGATGTGAACGGTGACCTGATCACCACAACTCCCTTTAACCTAAAAGGGTGTTTTTGCATTTTGTGAAATACTCCCTCCGTCCCTAAATAAATGTCCACGTTTGACTTTTGAAGTCTTTCTTGTTCATCTTTGACCTTAAATATTTTTGTTTATGTTATATAATACTTGATAAAAATTTACCAAATTAAAATACACATAAAACTCAATTCATTCATATATTTTGCATCAGGTATTATATAAAATAAATAATAATATTAAAGGTCAAATTTGAATAAGTAATACTTCAAAAGTCAAACGTGGAGACTTATTTAGAGACGGAGGGAGTATAATTTACTATTTATGCACGGTAAAAATACATACTAAGATTGAAAAATACACTTTAGTAAACTTGTAGCTAGAAAAACAAATAAAACAACAAATCGAACATGGTGGGATCAGCCGTTCGATTGTCGTACGTTAGTGTCTCCATTGTCGTGCTAAAATATTAGTAAACGTGAAATATTACAACAAATCGAACTCGTATTCTTAAAATATTAGTCCACGTGAATATAATTCCGAAATGCATATGTCTTGGTCAAAGTTTTATATCTATGGTCCAAACATTGAACTAGAAAGTATTCTAGCAACGTGTTTGTATTTTTTTTAAAAGATTTTATTATCAGAAAATGTTGCATTAATTGTAGCTATAAATAAATAGTTCCTTCTAAAGGTTCATATATTATCGTTACTTTTTGGTTAATATTTTAATTTTTAGATATTTCGTAATTAAGTATAGCATATACAACCTCAACGGCAATGGGCTGAAAGCTTTTTGTTTTTATGTTTTTTTGTTTTTTTTTTTAATTATTATTTTTTATTTAATAACTCAATAATCTTTGAAACTCGAATATGTCATTTTACAAAGTGAAATAACAAATAAAACTTATTTTTCTCATGACCAGGAAATTCTACCTAAATAAGTGGGAAGTTGAACAAAACTTGGTACGTGTTATTTGATAACACTTTTAATTTACAAGATTGTTGTTCGTATTATCGTTATTTGGAATTGAGAAAAACATTCGTACTTGTGACCACGCCATGTTTTCCTTTTAGCAATCGTGCGCCTTCAGCAGTATTACGTTTTACTTTAAACATGGAACGCTATTTTTTTGATGATTTACGACAAGCCAACGAATCCGTCATATTTGAGCTCACCGTCACAGAGCCTTGAAGTTTTGAGAAGATTGAAGTGATCACTTTGGAATTGTTCACGGTTAAAGGATTTGAACTTGATCCATCTCACACACTACAACAAATTGGTCACTTGCCCACACTTTTTTCTTCACACTTTTTAAACCGTGAACTTTTTTTTTTAACATCTTCACACTTATAAGTGTGCAAAAATTATTCACACTTAAAAGTGTGAAAAGTTGTTTTAAAATCATATTGTTACAAAATCTTCGCCTTTCAAAGTGTGAACTTTCTTTTATAAATCTTCACACTTAAAAGTGTGAAATTATATGCTACACCCAATTGGTTCACATAAACAAAGTGTTAACTTTTCAAATCCACACACTTTAAAGTGTGAAAAATTAACTATTTTGTTGTAGCGACATCAATTATGATAGTCACAAGCTTGGGTAGCTTTCATATCTAGCATGAGTGCATAGGTGTTGCAATTCCGTCACTCATATCTTGATCGTCATTAAGTATTTATTTGTTTAGATTTTCAAAATATGATTATGTTTGAATCTTTTATTAGCGGATTTTAATTTTATGGCTGTATTAATTAACTTTACAAGTGTCTAATTATTGATTACGGTTCTTTTTTTTTTTTTTTTTTTTTTTTTATCGATTAAAAAATGAATCACTTAACATGTGTCTATTAGTTTGACATGGTGGACTAAAAATACAAAATCATATTTATATATGTTATAATCTACCTATTATTTTAAAAGAATGCTTTTAGATTAAAAATTATATTTTATTATTCAAGCAAAATCACATGATAATACTTGACTTGCATGAGATGTTAGTGATATATGCTTTTAGTTTTGCAAACCCATGTGATTAATTTACGATGTGTTGTGGTATTTCTTTTACTTATATTTTCAGTACCGCGCGATGCGGCGGCGGGTACCCTCTAATCATAATTTTTGGCGAGTAGCGGTGTACAGTTTTCGACAAAAATACGGTTGCGGCGATTTCCGTGTTTGTTTGTGCATATTTCATTTTATAGTCGAGTACTCGCACTAAGCGGTTTATAAAATCTGACAAAATATTGTTACTTCAACTCGTGTATTTGTTTTTTTTTCATTATGTTTTGCCGATGTGTTTGACGTTCACGCACTTTTTTGTTTACTATACACCATTTTGACGACGTTAAGCAAATAAACCAATGGTTCTTGTTTTTATAAAAAAAGGTTTAGGGGTTTAACGGTGAGTTTAGGTACACAACAATGTTTGCTAAATAGTTTAACCTTGTTTCGCTTTGTTTCGGTTTTTGTAGTTTATGAATTTGTTCCACTTTTTGCAGTTTGCTAAACACTTTTTTTAGTTATTAACTTTTTCCATAACAATGTTTGCTAACGCCTTTAACCTTGTTTTGCTTTTTGCTAAACACATTCCCTTGTCAAGATTTATCTATCAAAAATGGGCTTTGCAATAAGAAGATACCATTTTTTTTTTCATTTTCAATTTTTTTTAACAATAAAATTAAAATTTCATTTGTAATAAAAAAAACATTACGTAATAATAATAGATGTAAAAATATTACAATAAAAATTCAAATAAAATGACAAAAGTAGTGATCATTTGTTCGACGCTAAATGTGTTCCACTGAATTGGTTTTAAAACTTAGATTAGTTGTTTAGTTGTGTATCTCTCTAACAACTTATAATTTTTTTAATGCGTTAGTGCGTGATCATCCGCATTTTATTATTATTTTTGTTGAAAGATGAACCATAAATTAATCATCAACCAATATATATACCAATGTTTTGAAAACCGGGTTCGAAATCGACCCGGTCGAGTCACCAGGCATCGGGTCAACCGGTTCGACCGGTTCGACCGCCGGATCAACCCGGTTTTCAATTTTTTATTTTTTTTTATTTTTTCGGCCGGGTTAACCGGTTAGACCCGCCGGGTTTTGAGTGACCCGGGTNCGATTCGACCGCCGGGTCAAACCGGGTCAACCCGGGTTTTATTAAAAATTTTTGGAAAAAGCGAAACCCGGCCGGGTTTCGAGAACCGGGTTGACCCGGGTCACTCAAAACCCGGCGGGTCTAACTGGTTAACCCGGTTTTAAAAACCTGGGTTTTTTTGACCGTTTTTTTGGCCGGAACCGGTCGAACCGGTTAACCCGGCCGGGTCGACCCGGGTTTTAAAACACTGATATATACATCATATAATCTCTTACTGTACCATAGATCATCCGAATTTGATAATGCCTGGCCCAATAGAAAATTCAATTTGGCCTTTTATTTCTTGTTTCATATTTCAGTCCACGGAATAATTACAAACACAACACAAATAAGGGCCCGTTTGGTTGCCTCTTTTTGGATTCAAGGAATACTTTGATCGTGAATATCAATTGTTTGGTTGGAGTTATCGGTTATAGTACAGTATTTGAAAGCTTCGATGAAAGGTATCACCAAAAGCCTTGGTCGCTCCCTTCTTTTCTGACACGCTCCCTTCTTTTCTGACATTTCATTTGTATATTGTTGACTTTTGCGTGCTTATCACTATATATTGTCTTTATTTTATTTTTAAATTATTTTTAAGTGGACCCTCTTTATCATATAATACAATTAAATAAAAATCAATTCATTACATTTTATAAAACAAACAACATTAATACTATCATTCAAATTTTATTACTTTACACACAACCCTAACCCTAGCACTCACATAACATCAGCCACCACTACCATTTCCCTGTCAAGGTTTATCTAACAAAAATCTCTACCACTTTCTCATCTAAAAGATCTCACCAAAACAATATATTGTAACACAAAAGCTTGAGTTATTTCTTTGAAATATACCCGTTTTCTTTAAAATTGAACTCTTTTGTTTTTGTTACTTTGAGATCGAAATACAAACACCCTCTTTGAACCCGGTTTGAAACAAGACTATTTATGGTGTTTGTTTCGTTGTTGTGTTAGAACTATTCATGGTGTTTGTTTTTGGTGTGCATCCGAATCGGTTTCTCATTATATGCAAATCGGAAAGATAGTTGTGCTTATCATTATATGCAAATCGAGCCCTGGTAGCCTATTTTGCCATGGGTTTTAATGGAGGGTTGTACATTGTGCATAAATGGTTGTAATTTTTTGTGTAGGGGTGTTTTTAATATCATTAATGTTGTGATTATGGAATTTTGATCTGAAAATGATATTATGCTTATTTTTGTTGTACAATATGCTTACTTTGTTATAATTATGAAAACTGGGTGCATTAAAGTGTTGTAAACCATGCATTATTTCTTGTAAATCTGAAAATTTTGGAAAGAGAGTGCTTTGTGTATTATATGTAGTATAGATGAGTGGTCTATTAATCCAAGGTGATGAGTTCTAGTGTCGACCAGTTGAAAATTTTATTGCGAGTTTATAATATTCGTGCTTCTAAAAAACATAAGGAGAAAATGCATGTTATGTCAAAAGAGTTGGTCCATGTACATTAATAACTAGTTTGATCCACAGTGCACTTTTTATTGTTAATACATGGTCATTTACAGTTTTACACATATATGAGAATGAACTAATTCATAATTCTTGTTTACGATTTATATATGACAGAGAGAGGTGATAACGATGATAATACCAATAATCAAAGACGCCTTGATGAATCTCTATTGTGATATGAACTTTCCAAAAACCTATCATGGCGGATCTTGGATGTTCATCTGGACCAAATACTTTTCATCGGAGCTCGTTGTAGGGAAACGGTTACTCTTTTATTAATAAAATCTAAATTACGATAAATAAAATTAACAGTAAAAATAACAGAAAATTAAATAAAACAAAATGGAAGCAGATAAACGATAATTAAACAAAATAATAAAATAGTCAAAAGACTTACTTCATCACCAAATATAAATCAACAACGTAACATTAAAGAGTCGAGGCACGTGTTTGAAAAGCTTCCTTTAAAACAAATTCGCCGTCTGTCTCCCTTAAAACAGATTCGTCGTCTGTTTCTCAGTATGCAACAGCCAAAACAGTCAGGAATTTCATCTTAAGAGATGCGTATTCCTTATGTTGGAAATCAATAATATCTATTGATTTGATGTGTGTTAAACCTATGGAGTTAGGGCGTCTATTTATACACAATAGTCTCCACCCTAGTTTACTCCTCTTACCGATGTGGGATAGAAAATAAACTATTTCTTCACTTTAGTCATGGTACCGAATGACTAACTTTGAGACCCGATATCTCATTCACATCAACTCTATTTTGGACACATAAAGGCTCATTGCAAAGTTCTCTTCGAGGAGAACGTGAACCTACAAACTATTACTTATATATATGCACATACATATAGATAATTGTGTCCAAAGTTGGTCAAAAGTCACTTTTGCTAATCAATTTTCCAACAATCCCCCACATGAATGGAGATCGGTCGTAATACACAAAAATTACGATGAAATTCAAATAGTTGAATCTTTCTAAGGATAGGTAGGTGTGACCCTTTGAACCTTCCCTTGTGAAATGCACTTAGCCTCATAGCTGTCAGTAGACGCGATGTCTTTAAACTGAGCTGTTGTTTATGAAGACGACAATACACTTCATACAAGACTCTCCCTAACATTGTTAAGTTCTCATAGTCATGTTCATTATGGTCCTGAACATTTTCCTGGTTCTGCAAGAGCCCCTAGATATTGCGCCCCCACAATTCCCTTCGAAGCGACCCCACTTCTCTCTCACATAGGTGATTTCATCTTGAATCATTAAAAACATATGCCTGTGATTTCATCTTGAATCATTATGCTTTATGATTTCATCTTGAATCATTATGCTTTATGATTTGATCTTGAATCATAAAACCCATATGTTTAACCTCTCAACAAGTTACATTTATTATAGGAATGGACTTGGAAGTTACAATGTTAAGTAACTCCCCCATAGTGACGTGACTTCCCCCACATTTATATAATTAGGTTGTCCTATTGAACCCAAATCTTGGGATCTCCAGTCAACAAGGTTAGGTTTTTCTTCATATAAACTCATTCCTTTAAGGGCTTTAATCCCATTCCTTTAGACGACTTACTAACTAACTCTGTGCTTAAGCCTTTCGTAAGCGGATCCGCGACGTTATCCATTGACTTTACATAGTCAATTATGATAACTCTAGTTGAGAGTAGTTGTCGCAACAATCAATGTCTATGATGGATATGTCTCGACTTACCGTTTTACATTGTGATATGAGCTCTGTCAATTTTCAATTGACTATCACACTTTATACAGATGGTCGTTACCGGTTTACACCATCTTTATATGTCCTCTACGAATAAACGTAGATATCCCGCATATTTCTATAAATTTATCTCAAATGATAAATTGAAATTCCATCATAGATTTAGCTATAAAAGTCTGTTTGAAATACTTTCAAGATTTCAAGAACATAACTTCCCACATAGAGTCAATACATCGCTCTAGCGGATCTGGATTCTTTTATGTAAGAATCCATATTTGCATTTCTCTATCATTAGATAGCAGTTGGATATCTTCCAAAATGCAATATCGTAAGTATAATAGTACTCGTGTAATACCATTCAATTAGTCATTACTTGAATTACTGGTATATTTACTTTACCTGATTATAACTTCTAAATCAGGTCTCACATACGTCATTAGACACATAAGACACCTAATATTCTTTGAGTGGTCAAAATAGGCAACACCTCTACCTCTATTTTAAATAGATTTAAAAAGATGTCATTTGAGTTCTAGCTAGGCCGGAATCCCCCACATTGAACCTCTCAAGAATATTATCCTTATAGTGCTTTTGACTCCAAAACAAATCCATCTAGTTTCATATGATCTTACTTCCAAGAACCATATCGACCAACCAATGTAGTTCATGTCAAATATTAACTCCAACATTTCCTTACTGGATTTGTTCCCCTTGTTATCACTTCCAATGATAAGTATACCATCTACATATAAACACACGATTATATATACCACAGATGTTTTTTTTTTCACATACATCCATTAATTTTGAATCCACGTTCTGACATGACGTGGAAAAAAATTTGGATGTCATAGTTTGGGAGCTTTTTCTAAGCCATATAATGACTTTACAAGCCTACAAACTTTGCTCTCTTGTTTAGGAGCCATGAAACCCTCAAGTTGGTTCATGTAGATTTCTTCTTTTAAATCCCTGTTTAGAAATGCCATTCTCACATACATTTTGGTAAACTTCCAAATTTCTTAAAGCAACAATAGCAAGTACCATCTTAATAGAGGTTATTCGCATAACTAACGAATATGTATCAAAGTAAGCTAGACCTTCTTGTTGTCTAAACCCTTTAATTACCAATCTTGCGTTATGCTTATCAATGGTTTCATCGACAACTTTTTGTAGTTGTCAGGTATAAACCATTTGTAGCCTAGTGGTTTACTATCAGGAGGTAAATTCATGAGCTATAATGTATCATTTTTGTAAAATAGAATCTATTTCACATTTGATTGCTTCTTTCCATTGAGACCCTCTTGAGGAAGTTACCGTTTCTTTGTAAGAAGTAGGTTCATTTTATACCATAAAAGAAACAAAATCAGGTCCACACAATTTCTCGGTTCTTGCCCGTTTGCTTCTTGAAGGTTCAACCTATTCTTTTGGGTTGATCTTATTTCACATCATGGATATCATAATCAATCCTTTGTTGTCTTTTATCATGAACAACATTATCAGCTTGATGTCTCTCATCATGAAGGACATCATCATATAATTGCCTCTCATCATGGACAACTGTATCATCTAGTCTATATGAGCATCCATTTTCCTAGGATAAATAAGGAAACACAGTTTCAAACAATGAAAGTTTTCTTTGATTCCATTATCGTATCTTTGTATATATTCAGATTTTCTAAATCATATACAAACAAATGATAAGCACTACTGTAATGAGCATATCACAAAAATAAGCAATCCACAGCTCTAGGTCCAATATTTTGAACCTTGGGTGTCAGGACAGATAAACACCCCACATTCGTAAGTACTTATAGGATGGTTTTCTTCGAATCCATAGTTCATAGAACTATCTTCTTTTCCTTACAAGGGATCTTATCTAAAAGATAAGTAGGCGATAAAATCGCTTTCCCCCACATGCCATGGCTTAAACCATGACTTTAACAACATGGCATAACCATATCTTTAATGCACAATTGTTTCCTATCAATAATTATGTTGTGGCATGTAAGGAGCAATAAATTTGTGTTTTGTTCCATGTTTAGCACATACATGAAGTGGAGACACATATTCACCTCCGATATCACTTCGAACTACGTTGTTTTCAATAATAAGTTAATTCTTGACTTATTTGTATAGATCAATCTTGTCTTATCCTTACTCTCAAGTAAGTACAAATAGCAATATTTTGTACTACCATTAACAATTATGATGAAATACTCGCTAATTGCTACCTTGATAGGTATCGATTTCAAATCACATAAAACCATGTGAATCAAGGGGTTCGGCTAATTTTCGTTCAACCGAGTGAAAAGACAATCTTGTCAATTTGGCTTCAACACAAGTTTTACTTTTGTAATCCGTGTTCGTTTATTTAACTAAACAACGTATTGAGTTAGAATTAACATGTCCGAGTCGGCCATGCAATACATTTAAAGAATCACATAAGCTGAATTCACACTCATTTTATTAAAACGACCATAAAAAAATAGATTCAGCTTAAACATTTAAAGAAGAGCATAACCCGTACCAACCAAAAAATTGTTGCATGTTAACTCAATTTTATTTGATTAAAAATAAAATGAAAGCCAAATTTATTAAGCAACCATCCAGACACAAGATTCCTATGAATCCCTGGCACATACAACACGTTGGTTCACTTAAGCTCTTTTCAGATGTGAATTTCAGCATCACATTTCTTTTCCCTTGATATTAGTAGTTGTAGAGTTGCCCAAAAATTTCATCTCTCCATTTTCATCTGCTTGAAAGAGTTAAGAAAACTCTTATCATCATACTCATGGCATGATACCCAAGTGTTAATCCACCATCATCTAAGGTTGGATCCCGCTTTGGCCATAATTTTCATGTCATTCAGGCCATTTAACGCATAGTTATGACACATAAAGTCTGAATGCTTTAATGTATCTACCATACACATAACTCGAGTATCGGTCTCCCTTTCATAAAGTTCGGGAGCAGATCCATTAGATGTCACTCGTGACATTCAAAACATTCTGTTAATACGAGATTCCGTTATTAGTCAAAAACTAAATTTGGAATAATTAATAACTTGCTATATCACAAAGTGTTTCTTAACAAAAATGATTTAATCAAATTTTGTTTAAAACTCTATTGTTTTCTAAGATCCATTATACAAAACCACTTTTAAAGAAATCTTTCGATTAAAACAATTAAAAAATATCTCTTATTACATAATTTTTTTTACATAAAAACAAATTTGTAATATGATTTTGTCAATCTTCTTTAAGACTATCTTAATAGATCTGTATCATATGATCTAATTCTACAATGAAACTCGACAAGGTTTCAAAATAGATTTACTCTTCTAAAGAAACTCAACAAGGTTTCTAAATATATTCCATAAAGACTCAAGAACTTTATTTAGTTTACAATTAAACTCAACATGCTTTAAATAAGCTAAACAAGTTTAAAAAACTTTTCAACTAATTTGATAGAAATATTGTAAATAATCTGATATATGATAACAGCTTGTATATTTATCAGATTTTGTATCAAACAAACTCATCTTGTTTTCAATGAATGCGTTCTAGTAATCTAATAAAATAACAACTTGTATTTTATGAGATTTATTTCAAAGAAACTCCACTTGGTTTCAATGAAATTGATTTCATCATGATTTGCAACAATGTTAGTAATCGGCGCACCAATTGCATTCACAAGATTCACTAGGGTCACATATTATGTTACTATCAGTTAATTTTTGAATATTTAAACACAAAAACATTAAAACAATATGGTATCTACTAAACTCGACTTGGTTTATATAAACTTGTACCAAATCTGATTCAAATGACACAATATTGGTTTCAATAAATCCTGATTAAAATAATAACATACGCAATAAACAAACTTAAATAAATCAGTTTGAAAATAAACTCATCATGGTTTCAATATAAACTGATTCAATAAACTAATTTAAAAATCATTTATAAATCTACTATACCAAATCTTTTAATTAAAATTTTGTTTAGTTATTGTTCGGTCACCAAAATAAAAGAACACAAGTATAGAAATAAGATGGAGATGAGATTTGGATGATTACTTCAATATGAAAGATAAATGGACAAAGGTTTAGTATGATAATGAAATAACCAACAATATTCAAGTGTGCATACATGTTCTATTCATTATTAGCAACCTTATACATATAATAATGACCGACACTTGATAATAATAAAATGTATTCCCAACAGTTATAAAACTGATTTTCAAAGAAACAGAATCTTGGTTTCAGCAGAAAAACAGTTTGTATAAAATATGTTAATTAAATTAATCTGATTTTAAGAAAAGTGTTATAAATGCTGTTACACAGAATCTGTTTTAACTTAAGATTGTAGGGAAACGGTTACACTTTTATTAATAAAATCTAAATTACGATAAATAAAATTAACAGTAAATAAATAACAGAAAATTAAATATAAACAGAATGTAGGCAGATAAACGATAATTAAATAAAATAATAAAATGTCAAAAGACTTACTTGATCACCAAATATAGATCAACAAAGAAGCACTAAAGAGCCGAGGCACGTGTTTGACACGCTTCCCTTAAAGTAGATTCGCAGTCTGTTTCTCAGGATACAACAACCAAAACAGTAAGTTGTACTGTCAGACTTAACTAATTGTCAGGAATTTCATCTTAAGAGATCCGTATTCCTTATATTGCAAATCAATAACATCTATTGATTTGATGTGTGTTAAACCTATGGAATTAGGGCGTTTATTTATACATAATAGACTCCACCTTAGTTTACTCATCCTACCTATGTGGGATAGAAAGTAAACTATTTCTCCACTTTAGTCATGATACCGAATGACTAACTTTGAGACCCGATATCTCATTCACATCCACTCTATTTTGGACACATAAAGGCTCATTGCAAAGCTTTCTTCGAGGAGAACGTGAACCTACAAACTATTACTTATATATATGACACATACATATAGATAATTATGTCCAAAGTTGGTCAAAAATCATTTTTGCCAAACAATTTTCCAACACTTGTCAAGTCAATTGACAAGATCATGCTTGAGTAAGTACGTACATGATGAATCACCCGAAATCCAAATTAAATCTACCTGAATTATCTCCAACATAATGATTTCAACACTATTTTCTCTCAGTCTTGTAGTTTATAAAGAACCTAGCAAAGCAAAGCAGAGTACCTAAATTGTCTAAGCCACCTTGCTAGGTTTCTGGTGTCCCTGGATCATTTTATATCAGACTTTTTCTCAAACAAAGTATTCATTTTGTCCAGTACTCTTCATATAGTCTCATGTGGCTCTCCCAGGTTGGCTCTCTTATAAGCATTTTGGTTTACTATTTTTTTTTCAATTTCCTATTCACAATTTTGCATAATTCCAGCATATTTTAATCAATGTTTCAAAAATTAGTGAATAAATTTACTTCCCTCAAGTAATAGTTTCGTAATTATTTATATCATGATTATATTTTTTTTAAAATGTGTATTTTATATGTGAATGCATTATTTACAACTACAATAAAATTTTGTTGACATACTAAAGTTTAAATTCAGTCCGAGTCATGTGTTTCTCATGGACATAACATAATATCTAGTCATGTGTTTCATGTGTTTTACATGCACATAACATGGTGGACCCTGGAGGTTTTGACATTTTAGGCAGGGGTGAGCATGATAGATATGGTTGCTTTCGATTAAAATCAAACCTTGAACCAAACATTTCGGTTTATATAAATTGCAAATTAAACTTTTTGGTTTTAGTTTGTTCGGTTTTGATTTTTGGATCTTTTCACTAAATCGGTTCGGCTTCAGTTTCTTTGTCGGTTTTTTAACCTTTTAATTTAACAGAAAATAAACTAGTTAGTAGGAACCATCATAATTCGTAACTTATTTCGTCATTCTTTGGTCTTGATTTAAAATAACAAGAGTAAATTACAAGAATGGTCCCTGTGGTTTGACGAAAATTTCACCTACCGTCCCTCAAACTTAAAAGTTGCATGTATGGTCCCTGTCGCTACCAAAGAATAACATGAATGGTCCCTCAGACTAACTGTCGTCAGTTTTTTCTGTTAGTCCATTTGCACCGTTAGTCCTTTAACGACCGTTTGCAACAAACATTCGCACCGTTAGTCCTTTCATACGTTTTTGTCTGTTTTATACGTTTTCGTCCGTTTTTATACGTTTTCGCCCAGTTTCTTACGTTTTCATCCCTTTTTCTTACGTTTTTGTCTGTTTTTCTTACGTACTTTCCGTTTACATACGTTTTTGTCCGATTTTATACGATTTAGCCCGTTATCTTACATTTTCATCTGTTTTTATACGTTTGTATCCGTTTTTGTCTATTTTTATACGTTTTTCTTACGTTTTTTCCGTTTGCATACGTTTTTCTTATAATTTGGTTTATAAATTTTTGTTTTCTTATAACTTTTTTTCTTATAAGTTTTTTATGGCGAAAACGTAAGAACCCGGACGAAAACGTATAAAAAAGGACAAAATATATGAAAGGACTAACGGTGCAAATGTTTGTTGCAACGGTCGTTAAAGGACTAACGGTGCAAATGGAGTAACGGAAAAAACTAACGACAGTTAGTCTGAGGGACCATTCATGTTATTCTTTGGCAGCGACAGGGACCATACATGCAACTTTTAAGTATGAGGGACGGTAGGTGAAATTTTCATCAAACCACAGGGACCATTCATGTAATTTACTCAAATAACAACTAGTAAAATCAAACATTGAAATTATGTTTCCAAACAAACATTATTCAAACTATAAGGGCCCGTTTGGTTTGTAGTTAGGTTTAGGATTATGATTTGGATTAGGATTAGGATTTGTATTTGAATTTTAATATAGAAAGAGAAAAAAATATTAAAGTAAGTGGAAGTAATTAAAAAAATATTATTTATGTAATAATAAAAGATAAAAAGGCCAAGATATATATTAAATATAGTAAATGTGAGGCCAAAAATCAAATAGTGGGGTCAAACAGTGATCATGTCAGGGTATTTGATCTAAAGTCAAGGGTCCACTCAGGATTTATAGATGCCCTTATTTCCGGATTAGACTACTATTTCATAGCCTCGGTATACTAACCAAACATGGGATTCAAGCATTATATCCAAATCCAACCTCTACTCCCGTAAAACAAACGCACCCTAAATTAATATTAGTATGGATTTAACAATCTAAAACAATCATAAAAAGCCAAAATAACAATATAAAAATTAATATATGAAATGTAAGGCCAATGCTAATGGTAAGGTTTTCCCTCAACCAACCGAGTAGATGACCAAGTTTTCCCCATTAGCTCAACTGAATGGTGACCGATCACCTCCAACATTTCAAAGTTATGGTTAGCTTGGCAACCAAAAGTTTCATTCTCTTTTGTGTGTTTATTTTTTTTATTAGTTTTGTGGGATATGTTTTTGGTTTTGGTTGTGGTTGCGGTCGTGTTATTAGCAAATTTAGTTGGGTGTAGTTTTTGAGAGAAAAAGCTGATGTGGCACTGATGTGGCATGGTGTGACCAAAATATTTCTAGTTGCCATAAGCATCGGCCTAAGTCTTGGCATTTTAAACACTTTTTGCAAAAGTCCAAGAATTATTTTTTTTTCTTGGAAATAATTAAGTAAAGAAGATTATTTTACACTTTATAAAAAATAGATATATGTGGGGCGGGACGATTTTCTCGGTTCGGTTTTTCATATGCAATCAAAAACCACCTTAAACAATAGTTTTTCGAAAACTCAAAGCTAATTCCCCCAAAGAAGAGAATGACAAAGGAAGAAAACAATATCCAATATATGCACACTTAACCTCATACTTGACACATTTATGTTGTGCCGCATCAACGCCGTATCAACCGCTGCACCACCGGATACGAAATCAGCTATCCTAGTTTGCGTCGTAAGCGAAGACCCAATCAAATTCACGCAACGTATAAATTTTGAAAACATAAATAGTCTTCTAAATTTTCTGATCCTATTTAACCAAAAAAAATAAAATAAAATAAAAAAGGTTTTGATCCTTCTTCATTTTTAAACATACTTGCTAAATTTTGAAATAGAAAAAACGTACATTATAAACAAAAATAGTCTTAAGTTATCGTGAGCAAATTCAATTAATCGGATTAAAATACTATATGTTAACAAAAATTCAAAACTAAAGTATACATATAAAATGTGTGTAAAGTTAATTTTTATAATATTACTATTTGTTGAATATCTTAAATGCTTTATAGTAGTTAATGAGTATCGACTATTGATTAAAGATTAAAGATAAAGATATGCGAGGTAAATTCAGTGTCATGTGATAACATCAAATTTTGAATGTTTATCGCTAATGTCGCAACACTTCGAATATGCTAAGTCATGAATTACTTTGGGAGACAGAGATTGACGTGACGAACGTAATAGTTACTCAGACACCATAGAAAGTGGATGAGAAAAACCACCAAATATTATCATATCCTTACCATTGTTGACGGTCGCCATGTTATCATCATATATCGTGGGTAATCAAATGTGTTTTGAAATTTAACCTAAAACCATGTTGACGCCAATCTCAAATTAAAGAGGAAATTATTTTGTATTGAATGATATAGTTTTTAGAATGTAAAAAGTAACATAACAAAAAATGCAAAGTTTTTAATTGGTTATAGAGGTGTGATAGGTAAAAAAGAGATTTATAAAAAATAATAAATGGCTTTTTTGTTTTAGAATCATGAAAACTCAAAGAGTACATTTTAAAAGCACTTGTACGAGAGAGTGTCTATAGTGGAGAACTTTTCATCAAATTTCTCAATGTAAATCCGCCGCTTATCAAGTTCAAAAAATAACTATCAATTCTCATGATAACTTTTAATTTTTTTTTAACTAACTTTTGGTTTGCATCTCGTCGACTAATACACGGGGTATGATTTCACTGTCACCTTGACAAGAAACATGTAAAGCCATCTTTTTTCTGAAAAAGTTGGCATGGTCAATTATTAATTGTTTGCACATAGCAAGAATTTAACTTAAAGCCTCTCATATTCTTAGCAGTGATAGACATAAGCATTTTATCACTAGGTCATGCCAACGTGAGTTCTCAGGAAGTTACTTCTATAGCGAGGGATGATAATAACTTGTTTTTCATTGAGTTGGGCTATGGCTTGAGTACACACTACAACAAAAGTGAAACTGGAGTAATCTTAGTCCTGGCTAATCCAATATGGGCCTCGACCCATTCATACACTATAGCAGCCACTTCTTTGATTTACCACTGACCAATTTACTTTAGTTTCGTATTTTTCGTTTAGTAAACAAAATCGTTATTTGTGACTGTTTACATTGTTTTTAGCCACAAGACAGAATATTAAATGCTCAAGTGAAATTTTCTAGGAAGATAACATGGTCTGAAACGTGTGAGGTGTTTGGATGGATATTTTCGATATGGTTAATTACTCAACTATGTTGTTTTAGTAAGAAACTATTTCTTTCAAGCTATAGACTTATCCAATTTTATTTATTTATTTATTTATTTATTTATTATTTATTTTTTATTATTATTAATTTTTGTGTATGATAACTAACAATCTCACAATGTATATACATAACAAATCAATTCTACAATGTTCCCCACAACCATTTGGTTGAGAAATATTCTTACACATTGAGTACAATTGTTACACAAGACACTTATGTAATTTTATATTTACATACCTTCAAACATCAATTTTTTTTTCACAATAACTCGTTACATGTTCCTCTTTCCTGATTATGTAACCCTGGAAGTAAGAATAAAAATTGTATTTTCAGTTTTCAACACACATTTCCGAGGCCAACTGTGTGGAATACCTTTTAGTGGCAAGGCATATGCTACATCAGCGGCAATTCATCTTCTACGTCAAGGTTTTGCTGGAGGGAGAATATAGAAAAGATAGATTGGTATTTGCGTTGGGTGTGTGTGTTATGAGTATTTTTAACTCTAAAAAATTAAATTACGAGAGAAAGAAGCGGGAAAGCTGGTGTGACATTAGTTTGGACTCCTAAAGGAGCTTCCACATCTTCCGCACTAATAGTTTTATTATATTTGTTCAATGAACCAGAAATATTACAGAAACGATTCTCAGTTCTTAGAAGATTTTAATCTACACTTTTATATATGCTTATGCTACACAAAAGTAATTCGGAAAATCAATCATACTATGTTACTACAACAATTCTAAGTTTTTCTTAATTTGAACATTTTGTTGGGACATGATGAGAAGCTCTTCTACATATGAGGCCCATTATGTACATAGCTAATACAGATGGCCCATATTTTATGGTTTATCGCTATAGCGACTCATATAGTCACATTTGGCTTTGCTTATGATGTGTAACGATTAATCATTGAATCCAATCAACATTTGAGATGATGTCGTACACTGGCGTTACGTTAAACCTAATGATTAAAATGTTGAAAATCACATTATACATTGAAACTGATTTTCCTAGATATCTCTTTGGTTGATTCCTGTTAAATAAAGTAGCTTTCGTCAAAATTATTAGGGCATCCACAATGCTCCACATCGGTTTTAATAGAAATGAAATAAATAGGTGGCAACATTTAACTGGTTCAAGGATTTGTCAGACTTGTAAGAGTTTATTGATCGACCATCTCTGAACAATCAGCGTTTTAACCTTTGAGTGAGCCAGCTTTCTTTTTGTTATTTTACAGTTTTATATAGAACAGTGTTGGTACATTTGCAACTCTTAAAGATATATAAAAAGATAAGTTTATATAATAATCTGAAGGTGTAAAAGTTTAATAGAAAGTGAATGAATTAATACATTGTAAAAATTTTATATAAAAGGTAAGATGCTGATGTGTCAATAATGTGATGGTGTATTAAACTGTGTAAGTGTAATGCATTGAGGATGATTTTAATCCATATAATTCAAGTAATCAAATGAGACAACTTGAAATCTAGCTTCATCTACATTTACTCTAAAAAGATACATACTTTTTATGTAAAACATGTTTATACCGAATTGATTACTCCATTTCGTCTTGTTGACACTCGACATCTCCATTTTCAAAATACCTACATTTCTACAAAACATGATAATAAAAAATTGGAGTTGCTTGAAAGTGAAGTTTTAGGCATAATTGTTTGTTGTTTTTGAGTTTGAATATTATGCTGCTTCAATCATGTTAATAGAACTTTGCTCATGTTTTGCTTATGATGTGTGACGATTAATCATTGAATCCAATCAACACTTGAGATGATGTCGTCGAGGTACATTGGCCATACATTAAACCTAATGATTAAATTGTTGAAAATCACATTATACATTAAAAAACTGGTTTTCAGAAGTACCTTTCGTTAATTCCTACTATTAAATAGAGTAGCTTTCGTTAAATCCTGCCGTTTCGGTATAATTCAGGTAATTAGATGAGATAACTTGAAATCTTCATCTACATTACTCTAAAACCAACTAGACAATATTACCAAGATGTTTATACCGAATTGATTACTCCCTTTTCGTTTAGTTGACACTTTGACATCTCCATTTTCAAAATACCGACATTTATACGAAACATGTTAATTAGAAATTGGTGTTGCCTGAAAGTGAAGTTTTAGGCATAATTGTTTGTTGTTTTTGAGTTTGAATATTTTGTTGCTTCAATCATATTAATATAACTTTGTTTCATGTTTAGCATGCTGTTGTCTTTCATCTGTATTTTATTGGATGTTTAATAAATAGGCCCAAGACACATGTTAGCGTTCGTTTAGGGCTACCAGGGTTTTATGTATTAGCACTATAAATATATGATTAATGAAAGATGATAACCTAAGGGTTTTCATTATTTAACATATTTGTTACCCGTATAAAGAGTAGAAGAAATTCATCGAACACTTCATTAATGTGTACCTCAGCCCTTTTATGTTGTATTCATCGTGTTTTGTATCTTCGGACTCTTGAAGTTCATCGCAAATACGCATCTTTTTTCGCACTCAAACAGTTTTGCATTTTAGTCGTAGCAATAGTTTTGATTGCTTAACACTATGTTCTCAAGTTGACGAAAAGGGGTGAAAGAAAGTGAAAGTGATGAAATATAAAAAAGCTCGTGTTCTCAAGTTTTATTTTAAGAAGGAAAGTGAAAGTAATAGAGTGAAATTGGAAGGATTTTGCCTTTAAAACTTTCACCCCACTTTTGGGGTGAAACATCACTTTATTTCCTCTCCATTTCTTTACTTCCTTTTTCTTTACTTCACTTTCACTTTCTTCTTAACTTTTTTTTGAGAACACAGTGTAATGAAAAACAGGATGAGCTAAATGATATTATTATTATTATTATTTGATTTTTTATTTTTTATTTGATTTTTTTATTTATTTATTTATTTATTTTAATTGTCAATAGTCTCAACAAAAGATCATGTGTCCAATGTCTATTAAGGTGAGAACGGTGACGGTTCAAAAAAATAAAATAAAATAAAATAAATAACGGTGCGGTTTAGGACGGTTTTTGGTAAATATCAAAACAGAATCGAAATAATCAGCTTTTATAAATCCTAAAATCGAATCGATCGGTTTTTGTCACTGCAGTTTTTTTGTTTCGGTTTTGGTTTTGATTCGATTTTTCAGTTATTTTGATTTTTAACCGCTCATATTTGGGTGTGACCATGACTAATTTGTACTAACAAACTTGTTTTGCTTAAAAAAAGGCTCTTATTTTTTTTTTTATTTTTTTTTTATTATTATTATTTATTTTNGTGAATGTTCAAAAAAAAAATAAAAAAATAACGGTGCGGTTTAGGACGGTTTTTGGTAAATATCAAAACAGAATCGAAATAATCAGCTTTTATAAATCCTAAAATCGAATCGATCGGTTTTTGTCACTGCAGTTTTTTTGTTTCGGTTTTGGTTTTGATTCGATTTTTCAGTTATTTTGATTTTTAACCGCTCATATTTGGGTGTGACCATGGCTAATTTGTACTAACAAACTTGTTTTGCTTAAAAAAAGACTATTTTTCTTTACCTTTTTTTTTTTTTGTTAATTTAAGCCTCATATCATCATCCCTACATTCTACACACACACCACACATAGAAGTCAAGCACACACGATATGATTATTATTGTCGAACACGTTTTAACATATTATCAAGTAAACACATATACATGTTAAGCATACACATCGTTTAAAACAAATATATTTAAATACACCCAAAAAATGAATATGAGTTTGTAAATTTGATTTATATTGTACAATAAAATCCGTTTGATTTGAGTTTTTGACATAAACCTTCGGTTTTGAGAATCTAAAAACCTAACCATTGATTTTTAGTTTTGGCTGGCTATTCCGGTTTGATCTTTTTCGATTTCCTTTAGTTTCTATTTTTTGGTTTTTCCCTCAGCCCTGTTCCTCCTTCTTCAAAACATAAATCTGGAAAAAAGAATATAAATGTTACGTAGTATATATCTTGAAAAGGTGAAAATTAAAAAACCAAGTGATAATGAAGCAAACACATCAAGTAGGGCATGAAGAAATTAAAGAATTTGTCTCCTCATGCCAAAGGAATTCAAACTTGACCTTCAAACACTAGAATTATTGCAATTCCTAGCACAACACATGCAACTCATCCTTGTTTATGATTATTATGATTATGTTGTTGTCGATCAGGAATTTAAGCTTTTGGTTCATTTCCTACATTCAACGTATTGCCGATAGATAAACGCAAGGTATTTATCCTTCGCGCGCTTGACTCTTAGGTCTTCTGTATAGAAAATGCGACGAAACTCGTTTTCTTCATGATTGATGGGAAGATATTTCAGGAGATTAACAATATATAGAATGAGATTTGTGAATCGATGCGAACTCAATTGACAAGTGACAACCATGCACATGTATAGACGAGTACCTCGTCTATCCCTAGATCATAATCCAATTGGTTTCTGAATTGCATTATTCTTTCGTGACAAGATATAAACCTAGCAGGGTCCCTATCGATTTGCCAAATACTAATTGTCGACATGTGAAAATGTACAAAGTGGTTATCATTTCTTTTTATGGTGCAATGAAAATGGTTGTATATCAACCAGGCTAGAATCTATTTCTCTTCTTCTCTCCAACTCTCTATGCTAAAGAGACACGTAACAAGAGGAAATTTAGTAAACAATGCTTTTTTTAGTTAGCTATACAAATAAATTTGATGTCCACACGAATCAATGAATCATGACACTACAAAAATGTTGTACATGTCTATTTGACATCCACGCAAAGCGTAGAACCTTCAACGCACCATAAGTATGACATGAGTTAATTATTTTCGAGTTGTCTTTGACAGGTTTAAATCTGCTNCACGTTTTAACATATTATCAAGTAAACACATATACATGTTAAGCATACACATCGTTTAAAACAAATATATTTAAATACACCCAAAAAATGAATATGAGTTTGTAAATTTGATTTATATTGTACAATAAAATCCGTTTGATTTGAGTTTTTGACATAAACCTTCGGTTTTGAGAATCTAAAAACCTAACCATTGATTTTTAGTTTTGGCTGGCTATTCCGGTTTGATCTTTTTCGATTTCCTTTAGTTTCTATTTTTTGGTTTTTCCCTCAGCCCTGTTCCTCCTTCTTCAAAACATAAATCTGGAAAAAAGAATATAAATGTTACGTAGTATATATCTTGAAAAGGTGAAAATTAAAAAACCAAGTGATAATGAAGCAAACACATCAAGTAGGGCATGAAGAAATTAAAGAATTTGTCTCCTCATGCCAAAGGAATTCAAACTTGACCTTCAAACACTAGAATTATTGCAATTCCTAGCACAACACATGCAACTCATCCTTGTTTATGATTATTATGATTATGTTGTTGTCGATCAGGAATTTAAGCTTTTGGTTCATTTCCTACATTCAACGTATTGCCGATAGATAAACGCAAGGTATTTATCCTTCGCGCGCTTGACTCTTAGGTCTTCTGTATAGAAAATGCGACGAAACTCGTTTTCTTCATGATTGATGGGAAGATATTTCAGGAGATTAACAATATATAGAATGAGATTTGTGAATCGATGCGAACTCAATTGACAAGTGACAACCATGCACATGTTTAAACGAGTACCTCGTCTATCCCTAGATCATAATCCAATTGGTTTCTGAATTGCATTATTCTTTCGTGACAAGATATAAACCTAGCAGGGTCCCTATCGATTTGCCAAATACTAATTGTCGACATGTGAAAATGTACAAAGTGGTTATCATTTCTTTTTATGGTGCAATGAAAATGGTTGTATATCAACCAGGCTAGAATCTATTTCTCTTCTTCTCTCCAACTCTCTATGCTAAAGAGACACGTAACAAGAGGAAATTTAGTAAACAATGCTTTTTTTAGTTAGCTATACAAATAAATTTGATGTCCACACGAATCAATGAATCATGACACTACAAAAATGTTGTACATGTCTATTTGACATCCACGCAAAGCGTAGAACCTTCAACGCACCATAAGTATGACATGAGTTAATTATTTTCGAGTTGTCTTTGACAGGTTTAAATCTGCTTAAAAAATTCGGACACCGTATTTTATTTAGATGTCAAGTGAAATTTCTTTAAAAGATAAAAGATTAGTCCTAGGCAGTGAGCACCATTAGCTAGCCAAGGTTGCAATTGAACTCACGGTTGTAAACGAGTCAAAACGAGTCGAATTTTGGTAGAGCTCGACACGAATAGATTATGTTTGGCTCGAGCTCCGCTCAATAGCTCGACCTGCCTTTACGATGGAAGCTCGAGCTTGGCTCGAGGAAAGTTTAAATTAGACTCGAGCTCGGCTTGATTGGTCAGCGAAGGGCCTCTTGTAGAAAATGGCTAGGGTTCATAGCCCACCTCCTGATAAGTACAGTTACTGGGACAGGTGCTCATTGCCTGGGGCCGGGTCCTTGGGGGAGGGTCCGGTTGGCATCCTTAGGATGCATGGGATCAGGGTGATCCCACCGATCTTCACCTTTTTGTAGAGACTCGAGCTCGGCTTGAAAAACTCTAATTACTTGTAATGAATTGAAAACTTATTAAAATTGAAATATAAGATAAGATTTTAATTCGGCTTGAGCTTGGATCTAAAAGCTCGATACATTCTTAAATAAGTATTTACACTATGTGTATTTAAATATAATCCCTTAAAATATACATAATATGTATATAAAAAAACGAGGTATGCTAGAATCACACAAAATTTACAAAAAAACTTCCACACAATGATATGACATGACACTTGGACCACTCATTGACTCTCTTCATTCATAACTCTCTTTTTCATAACAAATCATTTTGTTACACATCATTGTGTAGAAGTTTTTTTTGTAAATTTTGTGTGATTCTAGCATTTCTCGAAAGAAACATGTATATCACTCAAAAGCTGGATAATAACTCGACTCGAGCCTATATATGTTCGGGTTGGACTTGTTAAATATTTCGAGCTCATTTTCTATGCTCGAGCTCGAGGCTCAATAAAACTCGGCTTGAATGAGCCAGGTCAATTCGAGCTCGAATTACTCGAAAAAAGCTCGACTTCTTTACACCCCTTAATGAACCTAAGACTCATTTCTGCAAAGTACTTATTGGCTAGCTAACTGGTCATTTACGGTGTTATACTACTCAGGCAACGCCTCCAACGTTTGTATTATTTTTTTTTAGTGTGAATCTTTAATACACTAAGAAATTAAATTTATATTAAAGGGCACTATATCTTAAGGTTCAAAATAAACTAGATGAACAAAAATAATATATCAAGACAATATTAAACGTAAAAATAAATAAATAAATAAATAAATAAACCCCAACCTCAACCTGTCTCATATATTATATGAATGTATGAAATAAATCATTATAGATATCAAGATTGTTATATATTTATAATAATTAAAGTATTTTTACAATGAAAGAGCATAGTATTGGCAACAAGTTTATAAATAAAAAATAATAATTTAAATATTTTTCTTATAATTGTGCTTGTCATGTATTTTAAAGTTTTAAATTTATTTTAAATAGTTGTTTGGATATATTTATGACGTATTTAAGGTTTAGGAATAATATATGTGTAATTATAAATTTAAGTTATATATATATATATATGAAATTTTTGAGCTTTTAAAATGATTTATATACATTACAGAGTATTAGTTAAAGTTGGATATACGCAATTTTGGGCTTTTGAGGAGATATGTATGCAACTTCTATTTTTTTTTTTTTTTTAATTAAAAACGTGTGATATTATAAATATGTAAAATGAAGTAAAAGTACATATACAAGTTAAACATGATTATTTAAACTAACAAAATGTTTGGACAAATGTTCTTCATTTTTTAGTTCATGACTAAATGAGACTTCTTGCAAGACTAATCATTTTCACCAAGAAAACATCATAGTTCCTTTTATATCTTATGATGATGTGTCGCGCCAAATTTCACATATTATTGCAATGAAACATCAACTAAAATATATTCGATAAAAAACATGATGTCAAAGTTACAAGATGAATATCACAACACTCCAGAGTGAAAATCGGTGGCTCGACCTTTGTGAGTAGGGATTTTTCTTTGGTCTTGAGTTTTCTGTAATTGGCTAGAGTTTTTCCATCCCTTTTGTAAGCCTCGCAGTTAAAGCCTCGGGTAGAGTCTAGTTCATGTTGTTCGTGTCTAGTCTATACCATTCTTACTTCTAATACTTTGCTAGTAGCAACGTTTTTTTCTCATATTTAAATGTATAATTCTCTTTGCCGTTCAAAAAATAATATATCACAACGTTCGTTAAAACTGTTTATATTAGTACATGAAAACACCTTTTAACGTGGGTATGTTAATCTTTCAATATTTTTACAGCTCTAATGATTAAAGAAATATTCGAGAATTAGCCTTCTTAAAAAATAGCCACAGCTCACCGCTGTTTTGCCAAATCACCACTAAAATTTTAAATACTCATTCCTCACCGCTGACCTCCTCAAAAAGCTTCACACCGCTCATTGTCAAACATACTCAATTATAAAATAGAGGTTGCAAAACAGGCGGGCTCGGGCTTAACGGGCAAGCTCATGCGGACTCATGTTTTACGAATCGCTTTAGAAAAAGACCCAAAACAACAAAACAAAATCCTAAACATAACACCTCTAATTGAAACCTCAAACGCGTCTGATCAAACAACTAATGATAAAGAAAACTACCGTAATTCATATTGTTTCAGTTTTCAGTATATGAATTCGGATGTGTAGGGCTATTAATCCATGAGCACTGGACTAGTAGACATATACCTTAAGGATTGGTTTTGTGCTACTTAACAAAAATTAATATATATATATATATATATATATATA
>LBNU01004827.1:11813-31312 GCA_014162995.1 Artemisia annua | reverse complement strand
GTCTTTATTCTTTGTTGTGTATTTCTTCATGTACAATCCACACTTAGTTAACTCTGAACTTGGAACTTAGAAATGACCAAACTTCGGTTTCTCCTCATGAATTCCTTCACAAATTGGACTTTGGACTTGGGAATCTTCATGTAATCGCATGTGCTCCATTTTCTTCACTTTTTCCTCATTTTTCCTACATTTGGGTACATATGCTACAAAAACATACTTTGATATGATTTAGTTGCAAAAGCATATAAAAGTAACCAAATAACATGCATAAAAACACTATTAACGCTTCTAAAAACATGTTAACTTTGAGCGTTATCAAAGTGCTTGTCTATTCTTCATCTCAATAAAATCTCTTAACTGAGCTGATCTTTGATCTTCAGTTAAAGACTTATCTGCAACAAGGTCAATTGCTTTCTTCTTGATTACTGGATCATTAGCAATCAAAAAGTCAATTTCTTCTTCTGTAGGTACATAAGTGAATTCTGGAGTCTTCTCTCTCAGAATTGTATGTTGAACAGTGGAAATTTGATTTACATCCATAGGAGCAGTATTTTCTATCCAATCTTTGAGCCATCATGAAGTCTGCAATCTCAATTTCATCCAATCTTTTCTTGTTTGCAACTTCATCTTCTCTAAACTCTCTGGCAACTTCAGCATCATAATCAACCTGAGCTTGTACTCTCTTCTTCACTTTTCTTATTGGTTGCTCTTCACTCTGCATGACTGCTTTACCCTTTTCTTTTCTTATCTTCTAAATTTCTTCCTCTGCAGTGGTAATGGTCTGTCCAGCAGTGGGAACCATTTGCTCTGCAGTGGTAACATGAACTTCAGTGGAAATTGGGTCTGCAGTAGTAACATTTGCAGCAGTGACATCTGTTGGTTCTGGTTGATCTGTATCAAGTTGTTGCTGTTGAATATCACCCATTGGCTCAAATGCCAAATCTTCAATCCCAAAATCAGCATCTATATCAGCATCCATGTCATCTTCTTCTCTGAAATCAATTTTCCTCCCCTTAGTCTCAGCATCTGTTTTCTTCCCCTGTTTGGGAGAATAACCCAAATCATCAAAGAAATCATCACTGAGTGAGGATGAAGAAGAAATCACCATCTTTGCAGTCCTCTTTTGTTGTTTTAACCCCTGTACTTCATCCTTCAGTGCTTGNGTCATCTTCTTCTCTGAAATCAATTTTCCTCCCCTTAGTCTCAGCATCTGTTTTCTTCCCCTGTTTGGGAGAATAACCCAAATCATCAAAGAAATCATCACTGAGTGAGGATGAAGAAGAAATCACCATCTTTGCAGTCCTCTTTTGTTGTTTTAACCCCTGTACTTCATCCTTCAGTGCTTGAATCTCTTGTTTCAAAGTTGTAACATCCTTGGCATGTTGCTCCTTTACTTGTGCCAATTCTTTCTTCAGAGATTCAACCTGCTTAGTTAACTTGGTACACAATTCCATCAATTCCATAGGTTGCTCACTGCCCTCAACACTCCCAACTGTATTACCTGTTGGGAGAGGTGAATCATAGGGCAAGGGTTCAGAATCCATCCTAGTTGGACTAGGTGGAAGCCTGGAACCACCACTGCTTGTTCCTAAACCATGAGGATCAGGGACATGCTGTGTTTGGATGAGAGGAGTTGGCTGTTTTTGCCTCCTCTCATAGGTGTGAGTAACTGGTGGAGTATAGTCTACTTGTGGAACTGTTATGGAGGGTGTGGTTTGAGATACAACTGGGATTGCTGCATCTTCACCCTGTACCTGTGCAATTCTTGCAAGCATTTGAGGAAAAAGTGGTCTATAAACCCAATTACCAACCTTATCCATATTTTGAAAAACTTTGGGCTTTAGGTAACGGATTTTGTAAACTCTTTTATGGGGTTGCAGTGGAAATTCAGCTAGCACTGCTTGTATAAATCTTGGGTACATCAAAAATTTTGTTGGACTTTGTACATTGCCTTGCATACTTGTAAAAATATATTTTGACCAGTTNCCTAAACCAAGAGGATCAGGGACATGCTGTGTTTGGATGAGAGGAGTTGGCTGTTTTTGCCTCCTCTCATAGGTGTGAGTAACTGGTGGAGTATAGTCTACTTGTGGAACTGTTATGGAGGGTGTGGTTTGAGATACAACTGGGATTGCTGCATCTTCACCCTGTACCTGTGCAATTCTTGCAAGCATTTGAGGAAAAAGTGGTCTATAAACCCAATTACCAACCTTATCCATATTTTGAAAAACTTTGGGCTTTAGGTAACGGATTTTGTAAACTCTTTTATGGGGTTGCAGTGGAAATTCAGCTAGCACTGCTTGTATAAATCTTGGGTACATCAAAAATTTTGTTGGACTTTGTACATTGCCTTGCATACTTGTAAAAATATATTTTGACCAGTTGAAAATCCTATCTGTGGCTAGAAAAACCAAAGGGTAAGCCATTGGTGAACTAAATTGTTCATAAGATGTTTTCTTAGGACTAAGGCAATGTAACAAAGTATGAATCAAAAATCTCCATTGGAGACAAAAACCACTCTTTTTGAAAGTAGCCTTTTTATCAGTGGTATTATACCCCATAGATGAAATATTTTCCCAAATTTCTGGCATGGGTAATGTGATGAGACCATTAAGATCATCTAATTGGAGAACTCTCCTCAAAGATGACTCAGTAACATCAATAGTTACCCCATCCACTGTGGCTCTAAGAGCATCCATAGATTCATGTGTATCTCCATCTTCAATGGTTATGGACTCAACAGAGTTCCAAAACTGTTTGATTTGAGAGATATAGATTGTGGGATTGAGAAGTAAAGCATACCTCTAATGAGTTGTATCAAGAAAATCCACAATCTGATGAAACAGAGGACCACTCTTGTCGTTTGACTTTTCCAAATTTGCCACTTGGTTGTGCTCATCTGCAAAGGTGATTGATGCCATAGTTTCTTTTTGCTGAAAAAGTTGTTGTGTAAGTACAAATTGAATAACGAACTTGCCAATTGAGAGAAAAGTATAAATAGTGCTAGAGTTTGAGAGTTTTGCGCAAGAAAGATTATCTAAGGAAAATATTTATCTAAAGAGAATAAATTACAATTAGGTAAGTAGATAATCTTCTAAAAATTTTACCCTATTAATATGGAAAGCAGTTACTCCCAACGGCTAGTAAAAAGTTTGTTACTGACACAACAGTTGTAACGGCTAGTTCAACAGTGGTAAAAATAACACTGGCAATGGAAACTGTGAACTAGCAGTGGGAATTCTTCACAAAAATTTTCAAGAGCAGTGGTAAGATAAACATATGAAAATTTGACTGCTCTTATTGTAGTTTTTAGCAAACTACCAGCTATCAACGGATTTGATATGTCTTTACCATGAGCCGTTTGCTATGGACTAGCCAACTCTTAATCATAAAGAATATGGTGAGTTGATAACCATATAGTTTTTGGTAAACTATCAACCATAAACGGATTTGTTAAGTCTTTACCAGTAGCTGTTTGCTCTGGACTAGTTGATTCTTATGTGTGTTAGACATGGTGAATCAATAACCATTTGTTGTGTATCTCAGTTATACACCTTAATGATCACCTCCCAGTAAAAATTTGGTTATGTACCTGCAAGTGTTAGCATAATACATAGAAAATTCATAACCAAACTTAGTTTTAACCAACGTTACTTTTAACCCAGTCACTATTCACAGATATCTTCTAAAAGTCAACTCGATAATATCTTTATTTACTTTTCAACCTACCCAAATAGGTGAAAGTAAATATATCAATTAATGAGACCTTCTAGTTGACTTAGCCTATAAAAAGGGACTCGACTCTCCATTATCTTCACCAAAAACAAATTATAACTTCCGCAAAACCCTTAAATCAATCATGAGCAAGCTTCCTATCATCATTGACCTTTCCTCAGATTCAGACACAGAGGTATTGATGTCCTCTGAGTCTTCTTCAGAGTCATCAGGGTGGGCAAAGTACTTTCCACCATGTGCATCAGCTTCCACATCCAAGAGGCCAACCAAGAAGGCTGCTGCTCCTGTTGCCAAGCCAACACCTGTTGCTCATCCTCCACCTGTACCAACACCTGCACCAGCACCATCTATGGAGTTCTACTCTAGCTCATCTGATGATTCAGATGATGATGAGACCTACTCCTTGTCCAAGGAGTTGCCAAGGGCTCTTACCAAAGCTTTGGGAGCAGCTCTTTCCAACATGAATCAAATCTCCATCCCAGAGAGGCCTGCTAGACTACCAAGACCTCCTCCTCAAGTACTTGGGCTGGCTTGTCCTAGGTTGCAGTCTACTTTTGAGAACAAAAGAAAGAGTGCACATAAGAACAAGCACAACTACAAGGGCAAGGGAAAGAAGCCTGCAGAGTAGCTTGTGTAGGATGTAGGGGTTAGGTGGTCTAGGTTTTATGTTTTGTGTTTTGATGATGGTAGTTTGTACTCTCCTATGTAATGAAACTTTTTCCTTTTTTTGAATGAATAAAGTTTCCTTTTGTTTTCTTTTTCCACTGTGAGAGCACATTTTACCACTGCTTGCCTTTTTGTTTCCACTGTTATCTTTGTTCTCTGCATAAAAGTTAGTGGACAACAAACTACAAGCAAAACATATACAAACTTATACAAACAACAATTTGAGTACCAAAACCTCCCCTCAACACCAAAGACCATTAGACATAAAAAGATTTTATGGATTAAGCATTCCAATACCTGTTACCAAGTACTGAAATCTACCCACATCAAGACCTTTTTTTAATAAATCAGCATAGTTATCATCAGTATGGATTTTGACAACCTGAATTAGCCTTTTCTCATAACAATCTCTTATAAAATGATGTCTAATTTCAATATGTTTAGTCTTTGTGTGTTGAACTGGATTCTTAATTATGCATATGGTACTACTATTGTCAATGTANAGCATTCCAATACCTGTTACCAAGTACTGAAATCTACCCACATCAAGACCTTTTTTTAATAAATCAGCATAGTTATCATCAGTATGGATTTTGACAACCTGAATTAGCCTTTTCTCATAACAATCTCTTATAAAATGATGTCTAATTTCAATATGTTTAGTCTTTGTGTGTTGAACTGGATTCTTAATTATGCATATGGTACTACTATTGTCAATGTAAATGATGATATTCATGAAATTGTACCCATAGTCCAAAAGTTGATTTTGAAGCGATAGAACTTGAGCATAGCAACTTACAGCAGCCACATCTCTGCCTCAGTTGATGAATTAGCCACCATTGTTTGTTTCTTGCACTGCCATGACACCAATCTATTACCAAGAAATTGGCATCCTCCCGTAGTAGA
Organism: Artemisia annua; assembly: GCA_014162995.1. NCBI lineage: Eukaryota > Viridiplantae > Streptophyta > Magnoliopsida > Asterales > Asteraceae > Artemisia > Artemisia annua. Next base: position 26,005 of record LBNU01004827.1, on the reverse strand, counting down.
TTTTCTATCCAAGCTTGCTCCAGCATAGTCACTATCTGAGTAAGTAACTAATTCTAAAGGAGATTCTCTAGGATACCACAATCCCAGATTAGGAAATGCTTTAAGATATTTGAAAATCTTCTTCACAGCAGTCAAGTGAGAAACTTTGGGAGTGACCTGAAACCTTGCACAAGCACACACTGCAAACATAATATCTGGCCTAGATGATGTTAGATACATCAAAGAACCAATCATTGATCTGTACATGTGCACATCAACTGCTTCACCACTATTTTCCTTCAAAATTTGATGCGTAGACCTGTCTGCAGGGGTGCTACTTGACTTTGCATCAGAGAATTTGAACTTCCTTAGTATCTCAGCCACATATTTATCTTGATTGATGAAAATTCCATCTGGCCTTTGTTGTACTTGAAGTCCCAAAAAGAATTTGAGTTCACCCATAGAACTCATCTTGAATTCTTCCTTCATAAGCTTCTCAAATTCTTTGCACATCTCTGGCTTTGTAGATCCAAAAATGATATCATCAACATAAACTTGAACCAGCAAGATATCATTCTTGTCTTTCTTGATGAACAAAGTTTGATCCACTCTCCCTGTATGAAACCATTATCTATAAGATAAGTTGTTAAGGTCTCATACCATTTTCTTGGAGCCTGATGCAAGCCATATAATGCTTTAACTACCCTGTACACTTTGTCTGGATAATTAGGGTCTTCAAAGCCTGGAGGTTGTGAAACATATACCTCCTCATCAATTTGCCCATATAGAAAAGNATCTACTATTCCAACTTCTTTGCTAAGTAATGGATGAAGCTACAACAACAACAGAAAATATACAAAGAATTAGTACACTTTGGAGACTCAAGCCATTACTGGCTTGAGCCTGCCCTGTGGATCATAATAAGAAGGCCATGTAGATGAATAAGATCCACAATTGGTCTTGGAGCTATCAGATCTAACAGTGTTCCAAGACCAACCTGCTGAGGGCTTAACAGCAGTTTCCCATGGTGCCCCCCAACCCATAGACATTGGAGCCTGATGCAAGCCATATAATGCTTTAACTACCCTGTACACTTTGTCTGGATAATTAGGGTCTTCAAAGCCTGGAGGTTGTGAAACATATACCTCCTCATCAATTTGCCCATATAGAAAAGCACTTTTTACATCCATTTGATAGACTTTAAAGCCCATAAAAGATGCATAGGCCAGGAATAGCCTAATTGCTACAATTCTTGCAACTGGGGCAAACACCTCTTCATACTCAATACCCTCCTCTTGAGTGTATCCTTGAGCCACAAGCCTAGCCTTGTTCCTTATAACAATTCCTCTTTCATCCTTTTTGTTTCTGAACACCCATTTTGTACCTATTACCTTCTTGCCAGAAGGTAAATCACATAGTACCCAAACCTTTTGAATCTTGAACTGGAGCAACTCTTCTTGCATTGCTTCCACCTAACTTTCATCTTCAAGAGCTTTGAATACATTCTTTGGTTCCATTTGTGACAGAAAACACATAAAGAGACATTCATTCTTTTCTTCATGATCTTTAGATTCATAGATTTCAGTGATGAAACCATGAATATCAGACAATGTAGATTGCCTTCTTGTCTTAACTCCAGATTGAACATCTCCTATCACATTCTCAAGAGGATGTGATTTATGAATTGAAGTATAGGGAGTTAAAGGAACTGTAATCTCAGTTGGCATATTTGAGATTTCAACATCATTGGCTTGAGCTTCCTGTGTAACTGGAGTTGTAACTTCCACTTCTGGTGTTGCAGTGGAATCTTTTGGTATAGCAGTGGAATCTGAATTTCCACTGCTTTCAGGATTTACAGTGCTTTTATTGCCATCACCTTCTCTACTAGAATCCTGAGCATCTCCAGTCTTTGGAACATCATTGTAATCTGCATAGTCCCAAATTGGCAGAATGAATTCATCTTGATCCTCCTCTTGATCCTTGCTTGGTTCATCATAATCAATGAACTCTTCTGAACCTGCAAAATCATAAGTAGATGTATCTGTAGAAATAGGCACATAATTCATAGTATGGGTTAAAGTATCAAGATCAAACAGCCTTTCTGGACCAGTTCCTTGTTGATTCACTTTGTTCTCTAGGAACTCAACATGCAGATTTTCTTCAATCTTTTGGGTTCTTAAGTTGAATACTCTAGAAGCTTTGCTAACCATGGAATACCCAACAAAATACCCTTCNTCAATGAACTCTTCTGAACCTGCAAAATCATAAGTAGATGTATCTGTAGAAATAGGCACATAATTCATAGTATGGGTTAAAGTATCAAGATCAAACAGCCTTTCTGGACCAGTTCCTTGTTGATTCACTTTGTTCTCTAGGAACTCAACATGCAGATTTTCTTCAATCTTTTGGGTTCTTAAGTTGAATACTCTAAAAGCTTTGCTAACCATGGAATACCCAACAAAATACCCTTCATCAGATTTCTCTTCAAATTTACCCAGATGATCTATGGTATTGAGAATAGTAACATGACATCCAAATGGTCTCATGAAGTCTAGAATAGGTTGTCTACCTCTAAATAACTCATAAGGTGTCTTGTTCTTTGTTTTCACTACTAAAACCCCTGTTTTGCACATAACAAGCAGTGTTAACTGCTTCAGCCCAGAAGGTGATTGGCAATTTTGAATCTACCAACATGGTTCTAGCAGCCTCTATTAGTGTCCTATTTCTCCTCTCAGCAACACCATTTTGTTGAGGAGTTCTAGCTACACTAAATTCTCTTTTAATACCTTTATCTCTGCAAAAATCATCCATAACTCTATTCTTAAACTCTGTCCCATTGTCACACCTAATGATTTTAACTTTCATATCATTTTGGTTTTCTACTTCTGTTATAAAGATCTTAAGGATGCCAGTAGTTTCATCCTTAGTTCTAAGAAAGAAAACCCATGTGAACCTACTAAAATCATCAGTCACAACAAGACAATATTTCTTAAGATTTATGCTGCTCACAGATGTAGGACCAAACAAGTCCATATGTAACATTTGAAGTGGGTGAGCAATAGAGTTAACCATTTTGACCTGCAAGAAGCTCTGTGTTGTTTCCCTTTGAGACAAGCAACACAGGTTTGATCATTTTCAAATCTTTTCTGAGGCAAGCCTCTTACCAAACCATCTTTAACAATCTTATTAATGGTTTTAAAGTTAATATGACCAAGTCTTCTATGCCATAGCATGGATTCATCCACTGTGGCCTTTGCAAGCAAGCAAGCATAATCATTTTTAGCAACAATGTTATTCATATCAAAGCTATATAAGTTGCCTTTTCTAGGAATTTTAAGAAGTATCTGACTTTCATCAGGCATCTTGAAATCCTTAGAGAGGACAAAACACATATCTTCAGTAAAAAGAACATTGCTTTGTTTGTCACACATCTGTGACACACTAAAAAGGTTATACTTAAGCTCTTTTACATAGTACACAGGTTCAAAATCCAAGTTACCGGTTTTAATAACACCTTTACCAGTAACTTTACCATTAACTCCTCCTCCAAAGCTGACATTGTCCATCAAAATATTCAAAGTTAGATAGATAGGACAAGTTGCCAGTCATGTGCCTTGAACATCCACTGTCTGAAATCCATTGATCTGATCTTTTTGCCCTTGGATGTTTCTGCACATAAAAGAAAGAAGTTAGTTTCTTTTGGAGACCCAAGCCATGATTGACTTGGATCTGCCTCGTGTATCAATATAGTTAAATCTATCAAAGGTCATTGATACACCATTGGGATTGGTTGATGTGTTAATTCCTTTATGTTTCCATTCCCAACGTGCTAAGGCCTTCACAACATTTCTCATGTTCCCCTTGTTCTTATTTACAACACTGGCAGTGAGAACTTTTGAATGAGCAGTGGTAACTGCTGATTTAGATTTTGGTACCCACTGTTGGTTATGTTGAACCTTTTTGTTGTAAAAAATCCTTTTTCCTGTTTTTGCAGATTTAACAAAAGCAGTTTTAGGATTTGCACTTGAAACTGGTGAATTAGGAAGAGCAGTGTTAACAGTTTTAGCAGTGGCAAAAGTTTTAAGCCCACTGTTCAATAGAACTGCTCTTGGGATCATGTTGCTGTGTGAATTAGGGTGAGATTTGTTTTGAAACTTGTTTGTGTTCACCCTATTTTTCCCATAAACTTCCCTTCTCCCAACATGATATCCACACTTAGCATGTAAATGATCAAAAGTACCACATATATAACATGCCTTGTTGTTCATCACAAAATCACTACCTAGTTGTTGAGATTTTACATGATTCCAACTCCTCTGGTTACCCCTAGGAGTTGATGACTTGTTTCTATACATCTCAGCATACCTTACAGTTTGTCTAGGTTTAGTAACTTGTTTCCTAGGCTCTTCTGTAATGGTATTTACAACTTGTGGGATGGAAGTCTCTACATTCTTTTTAACATTCTCATCTACTATAGATGAGTCACTAGCACTTTCAAAAACATCAGATTCATGCTTAACCTCCTCTACACTTTTAACAAATTTGGGAGGGCCATATTCAAGACTGGGTTCTTGAAACTCTTCTAGGCCTGTATGTGATAAATCTATACCTGGAGGTGCTGGAACATCTCTTAGTGGTGGAGGAACTGAATTGTTTCCTAAACCTGACTTAGCTTTACTAGTGATTTGTGCATCCCAAATTTTATCTATTGACTTAGATTGATAATATAAGGTATCAACAGATAAGTTGACATTCTCAGTTATCTTTTTAAGTCTTTCAACTTCCTCTCTCAATGCCTCATTCACTCTATCTTATGATCTAAGTCTCTCCTAAAAACAACCATATCATCATTAAATTTTGATTCATTTTCTCTATAATGCTCTAGTTGTTTTTCTAAAACAGATATGCCTCTCTTAAGATTTGACACATTATAATTAGCAGCAAACAACTCTGTTCTTTAGTTTTCACATAATTCATTTAGCCTTTCACATTCTCTAGAAGCCCTACATGTTTTAGAGCAACTATCAAAGTTTTGTACCTCAGAGTCAGAGAAGGCCATGAGAGCATGTTCTGTAGCAATGAGACCAGCTTCTGAAGGTTTTTCTTCTTCACCATTAGCCATGAAACTCTAATCATAGCTCACACCATCAATTGCCAGCATTGCCTTTGGTTCCTCCACAATTGGCTCTTTCTTTTGTTTGTACCAAGTGGATCTGGTATCCTGCTTCCTTGGTCTTCTGCATTCCCTAGCAAAATGCCCCAACTTGTGACAGTTGAAACACTCTAATTTCTTCTTATCAAACCCTGCAGTTTCACTTCCATTGATATGAATTGGCTTGCTAGTCTTCTTGTAGAATTTCCTAGCCCTCATTCTAAGAAGAGCTATCTGCCACTTTATGTCCATCTCCTCCAAGTCATCATCATCAATTTGCTCTATGTCTTCATGAGTTAGTACAGAGCCATTAACTTGAGTAGAGATGAAAGCATAAAATGTAGGATCTCCAATACCAGCAACCTTCTTCTTTGAACCTGCAGTGGTAACAAGAGCATTACCAGTGGAAACTGTAGAACCTGCAGTGGCAAAGTCATCATCACTGTCATCTTTAGAATCATCACTGTCAACAGAGGTTGACATCAATGCCAAGCTGCTAGAGCTTGACCCAAGCTTTCCTGCCTATTTTAATCTTTGTTCAATTAGTTTGAAATTATTGTAAAGATCATTGAGCTTCATTGTTTCAATCTATGGTTTGTTCTCCCAGACTGTAACATTAGTATGAAACTCAGTAGGCAAGCTTCTTAGAAACTTCAAATTGAGGTCTTCCTGTTCTACCTCAATTCCAAACACAGTCAATTGTGTGACAATTTTATGTAATTTGGTGAAGATGCTGTCAAGAGATTCATTGCTTGAGGCAGTGAAGTTTTCATAGCTCTGCTTCAACAGTGTCTTTTGAGTCTTCTTAGTAGCATCATTGCCACCAAACACTGAGCAGATCTCTTCAAACAACTCCTTTGCTGTCTTGAATTTGCTAAAAGCAATGATCTGGTCTTTAGGAAGAGTCATCAGTAGCAAGCTTCTGGCCTTCATGTCATTCTTCTTCTGAGTTCTTTCATCAGAGGTAGAAGGTGCAGAAATAATTGTTACTTCCTTGTCACCAATTTTCTCAATCTTCTGTACTGGTTTGAAAGAGTCACCAGTTAAGATGATCTCCCATAAAGCATAGTCTTGAATGAGAAAATACTGCTCAATCATTATCCTCCACATCTCATAATCATTGAGTTTGAGATTAGGAAGCCTTGGAGCAGAGTTGGACTGGTTGTTTTCCATCTCCATAGTTGTGAGTGAGTTGATTAAGCTTATTCCTTGGATCTTCTAAATCAAAGTATCAGAACCTGGCTCTGATACCACTTGATGGATCTAAACACACACCTTGTGTTAGAGATACTTTGAGTAATATTATTAAGCACGCAAAATTTACTTAGTAATACTTAGAAGATGGTTTATATGATGTATTGTAAGTGAGAACAGTTGTAACACAAAGCTTCAATATTATTGATAATAATACGAGTGATCTTAGCTATCACTAGGGTTACACCTTGAAGCTCTCTAGGGTTATACGTTCCTAGAACAATGACCTAGGACCTCCTTTTATAGCACAAGGAGTCCTTTACAAGATAAGTATAATGTTATCTAAATAGAATATACACACAATCTTTTCTATACTTATCTATACACGAATACATAAGTTATCCTAATAGCAGTGGTAACAATATGTACTAGCAGTGGTAATGTGTTTCCACTGCTAGTGCATTCTTCAGCAGTGTCTTCCATAGTCTATCAGTGGTAACTTTATTCCCAACAAGGTGTCTTGTCTTTCTTTTGTGTGTCAATGTTGGATTCAGGGTTCAGCCAGTCGAACGTGCCGGATAAGGCGCAGGAAATGTTCTCCATGTGGTATTCGAGTTCAACTTTGTTTCCTGATCTTTTCTTCAGAAAGTCAAGTGCTTCACGATTGATCCTTTTTAGTTCAGCCTTTGTTAACTTCTCAACTTGAAGTCCCGTCATTATACTTTGTGTAATCTGCAAAGTATTTCCAGGCAGTGGTTCATCAGCTTCAAGTGGAGGCTGTGACTTGATCATTTCGGTCAACCAATCAGATTTCGGAGCTTCATCTACATTGAACCAGGAGAATGGTGTAGACTTCTTCTTCTTCTTCTTCTTTGACTTTGTAGACTTCCTTTTCTCTTTGGTCTTTGATGTTGATGATGGACCGGCTTGAAATTCAGGAATTTGTGATTCGGGAATAGATGATTCGGGTTCTTCCTGAGTGTCAGCTGGTTGAAGCATGAAAGGTTCTTCTGACTGTGTCGGACCGAAGCCTGATGCAGGTGCATGCTGTTTGGTTGGTGGAGCCTTGGAAGTTTCAGATGTCTTTTGTGTAGATGATGGTTCTTTTGATGTCCTTGATTTCTTGCGTTTAGGATCAGCATTAGGATCATTATCTTTCCTTGGTCGTTTTGATTTGCCAGCTGCTTCCTTGCATGACTCCTTGGAGGCAATGGCTCTCAATGCTTCAAACATTGTTGATTCTTCAGGAGTCTTATCTTCTTTATTTCTGAGCTTATCTGCTAACATGGCTTGTAGTTGCTCAGTTGTAAGATCAGTAGGTACAGGTGGAGCCCTGTTGGTGCGGAGATAAAAGGGTGTTGACTGAAGCATTTGTTCAATGCTATGCTTGATCCTGGTACTCAACTCTGTTCAAACAGGCTCAAGAAGTTCGGATACTGCTGGTTTAGCAATTGCAGCAAGATTTTCGGTGAGGTATTCTTCAGTGTATGACTTGATCATGCCACTCATATCAGCTTGCAGTAGCTTTTCAACCAGTGCAGTCGATTCTTGGAGATCCTTGACTTGAGTAGTCAATGTTGTGACCTGTTTTGCCAACTTTTGAACGTGGTCTTTTAGATCTCCATCTTGTGATTGTGTGTCCTTCTTCTTCCTAGCCATAGCAAAAGCTTGCTTGATCCTTTGGGATGCTGTGACAGAAGATGAGCTTCCCTTCTTCTTCTTGATTGATTTGCCTTTGGATGTTATCTTTGGTGGTGGTGGAGATGAGTGGTGTGATGATGATGTTGAAGATGATTCATGTCCGGGTTCAGATGGAGGAGGAGAAGGATCCCTTGGAGGAGTACCTTGGGAAGCGGTGGATCTTGTGAAGAGTGCGGAGGTGTGTTGATAATTTGGTCGGTGTCAAAGAATTCTTCGTCTTGTTCATCACCACGAAGCAATCTTTCCGTCTCCTCACGTGCTTTCTTCCGTAGTTCCTCTTCTCTCCTTACCTGCTTGACAAATTCCAGTGTGATGAATTCAGAAGGCTCTTTCTCCTTTTGCAAGTTTGCAACATCTTCCTCTGTAGCTTCCTTCATAATTATATCTTGTTGTTCAGTTTCAGTTTGGGTCAGTGTTGTAGAAAGAGGAACTAATGTGCTAATTGAGCCACCCTCTTGTGCCTGTAGATCGAGCGGTTGTTGATGAGGCTGGGGATGTTGGAGATTGAGAAGTGCAGCTTCTCTTAGGTCTTTCAGATGCTACTTCTCTTCTGCTCTTGGATCGACAATAACGCTTTTAAGTTTACGCTTGTCGACTATTGGCTCATCAACTGGTGCTTCTACTTCTTCTTCATCATGAATATCACCACTGGGTTCATTGATGGTGATCCCTGTACCTTTCCTTTGTTCCTTGTGATGAATTTCCTTGCTTATTTGCTTTGTCAGTTCAAGTCCAGGAAACTCCTCTTCATCATCTCCTGCTTTTGTTCTTCGTTCGAAGTCTTCCTCATCATCTGACGCAGACCCGAACTCAGGTTCAGTTTCTGAAGATGACGATGTAGGTTCATCTTGAATGATTGGTTTTGGTGTGACCTTCTTTCTTTGTCTGGTAGCAGGTTTAGGTGTAGACTTAGGTTGTTCTGAGGTTGTGGTACTGCTGGAGCTTCCCGTCTTGCCACCTCTCTAACTAAGAGTTTGAACTGTGGTAGCTGGTTCTTCTTCTTCACCAGTGTAACCTACTTTCCCAGCTTGAAAGGCTTTGTCGTAGATTTTGAAGTTTTGAGTCTTTCGAATCCTTTCATCCAGAAAGTAGTCTGGAATTCTCATTCCCTTAGTCCTTGTAACAAACTTGATGGTTTTGACGAAGGAGATCCTGTAGTCTTGGTTGTAGATGTCTTTGGGTTCTGTGGGGTCATGCATTCTCTTGATGTAGTTGGTTGTTTTCTCACAGAAATGTTCGATGAGCATCTTTGTGAACCTAACGAACGGAATCACACTCCTTTCACGATCGGTTTGAATGTNCCTTGTAACAAACTTGATGGTTTTGACGAAGGAGATCCTGTAGTCTTGGTTGTAGATGTCTTTGGGTTCTGTGGGGTCATGCATTCTCTTGATGTAGTTGGTTGTTTTCTCACAGAAATGTTCGATGAGCATCTTTGTGAACCTAACGAACGGAATCACACTCCTTTCACGATCGGTTTGAATGTGATGGATCATGTCGCTCATTATGGAACTGGCGAAGTTGATCGGTTTCATGCTCATCATCCCCCAAAATACTTGCAGGTGCTCCAGTCGTGGATGTTCGTGACCACTCTTTCTGCCAGCAATACATCTAACTATCAACATGTAGAATGTTCTCTATGGTTCTGGTAGATATTTGACGTTGAACCTTGATAGTCTGATGAGTGGTAGATCATCTTGAACATCGTATCCTAGATCAATGAGATAATCCAGTATTTCAAGTTCGGTTAGCATAGGATGAAATTCTTTAGGTGTGGGTAGCATGAGAACGGTTCGTAGAACATTTAGGTCCACGTAAAATAAAATGTCGATGTCTCTAGTAAACTAAATACATTCTTTAATAGCTATTTTGCTTCAATTTATTCGCTACAAATAAAAAAAAATTGAAGATTTAGTTACGATTAGAAATTAGAAATCTATTTATCTATCTTCATCCATGGATTCTTTATTCATACTCATTCAATTGGAAGTATTGATCCAATTTTAAAATTTTGTTTTGCAATTTCATAATCCAAGTTTTCAGTTTTTAATTAACTTTTAGATAAAAACCCCGAAAATTTATATTTTTCCTTGAACGTGTCATTGAAAGGGAAAGGATTTATTTAATCCTTTTAATGAAATAAAGTTTTTGATCGGAATATGAATAAAACCGAAAGACCCCTTAACTATTATGGGGGTTAATAGAGCGAATCACACTTTTACCACTAAACTATACCCGCTACAATGCAATTATTGTATATAAATGGATCTTTTGTCGAGGCGCTTCTGTATATGTGTAGATTCAGCTTCTTATATAATATTTTAAAGAATTTAAAGAATATATATATATATATTTTTAGTTACATAGTACAGTGACCCGTTCAGGAATTCAATGAACCAAGCCCTTTCCTTTTAACTCAGTGGTAGAGTAATCCCACGGTAAGGACGATCCAGCTTAACAGTGAAGGATTCATCATCCAGGTTGGCTTAAGCTGTGTATCAGAATTGATGAATGTAGAAGATAGGAACTGATGTAGACTTTGTAAGCATAGGTTTGCAGGGATGAGCCAGTAGAATGTCCTTAACAATCTTGCACGTATCTTCGGGAATTTGAAGTTTGTTGAAGTCAATACGTGGATTGTTTTGACCAATGGCGATGTTGTAGTTTGCAGGGACAACCTCTCCGAGTGTGAGTAGTGGTAGAGTTTGTTCGGGGACAGATTCAGTGTGTTCAGCCATTGTGTTCAGTTTTCGAAAAATCTATTAAACCCCAAATTATCTAGAAGATGAGATTCGAGCAAACATGTTGTAATTCCTATGAAGTTTATCAATTAACAAGCATACAAACACATTAAAGCAACTTAATTAGATTCAAGAACACTAGGATGAAAAAACCCAATTCGACCATAAACCCTAGTTTTCTAAATCAAGCATACGTGAATTATGGAGCAATTAACAAGCATAGGCATGATTCATACACTCAAACAAACATATCCCACTAATAAAATCATACAAAACAACACTCAATCAAAAATACCCAACTCGTTCATAAACCCTAAATTTCGAAATCAACATAAACATGTTTTTGTTATGATTAATTGTTATAAACATGATTAGTACATATCTAGGAACAAAAGCCCTATGAATAATCAAACAAAAACACATGATATGATCATAAACGAGATTTACGAAACCCTAGTTCTAGAAATGGAAATTGTGAACAATCTAGCAATTGAAAACTTAATTGCTTGAAAACCATGTTTTAAATTAGGCCAAGGATTGTAGAAACACTTACAGTTTGAAGAATTAAAGCACGGATTAGAACTTCGAATTAGGACCGTTTGATGAAGTAGAGTTGTGTTTGTTTTTGTGTTTTGTGAAAATGAAAAAGATGGGGGGGGGTATTTGTTTTTGGTTATAATTTTGAAAACTTTGAGATTTTGGCAAAATTAGTCCCTTGACTACTTAACATACTATATAGGTCCTAAATTTTGATATTTAACGATGTAATTTAACGACCATTAGCAACAAAGACATTCTAGGCTAGAAGGAAATTCATGAAATAATAAATTTAACGAAACGAGGGAAAACCCGTGAAGTTCCACCATTATTATTGATAACATCATATTTTTGAAATATGCAAGTACACATGTTTGAACAAGAATTTTTTAAATCTTGAAGAACATTTTCTCCCCCTCAACACTTGGTGATAAAATTGAGAAATTTTTGATAAGCCAAAGTGTTGATAGAGGTAGTGTACTTGCATTTAATAAAACGAGATAAAAATTAAGACGTAAGATAAAGAATGTAAAATCTTTTTGTAGTTTTTAAAGATTTTTTGATTTTTTCTTTTTGTTTTTGATAAATATTTACAAAAACAGTTTTGGTATTTGACTCAGTTAATTATTTTCAAGAAAAGATTTTAAATCATCTGGAGTCAAACACCGCATACCAATCCGGTGGACTAGTTCAGCAAACCTTGAGGGAGCTAAAGGTTTCGTGAACAAGTCTGCCAGTTGGTATTCAGTACCCATAAAATATAACTCAATTGTACCCTTTTCAACATGCTCCTTGATGAAGTGATAACGGAGATCAATGTGTTTAGACTTTGAATGCAGAACCGTATTGCACGAGATTGCTATCGCACTTTTCGAGTCACAGTACATCGGAATCTTGTTGAATAGGTAACCGTAGTCCATTAGTTGTGTACGCATCCAAATGACTTGTGCACAGCAGGCAGACATGGCTACATATTCAGCTTCTGTTGATGATAATGAAGTGAAATCCTGCTTCTTTGATTACCAAGACACAAGTTTATCTCCAATAAACTGCAAACCACCAGAAGTACATTTGAGTGTGTCTATACACCCTGCATGATCAGCGTCTGAAAAGCTATTAGTTCAAAACCGGAATCCTTCGGATACCAGATCCCCAGATGAATGGTTCCCTTTACGTATCGAAGGATTCTCTTAGCCTCATTGAGGTGACGTTCACTAGGACTGGACTGATAGCGAGAGCACATAAAGACAGCAAATATAATATCCGGTCTACTAGNAAAGCTATTAGTTCAAAACCGGAATCCTTCGGATACCAGATCCCCAGATGAATGGTTCCCTTTACGTATCGAAGGATTCTCTTAGCCTCATTGAGGTGACGTTCACTAGGACTGGACTGATAGCGAGAGCACATAAAGACAGCAAATATAATATCCGGTCTACTAGCGGTGAGATACATAAGTGACCCAATAATACTTCGGTATTTTGTGGGGTCAACTGGTTTCCCATTTGGATCCGCACCTAACTTAGTTGTGTTGGCCATTAGGGTGTTGTAAGTATCACAACTGGTCATGTCATGTTTCTTAATTATCTCAAGAGCATATTTGGACTGATTAAGGAAAATCCCACGGGGTGACTGATGAACTTGTAGTCCTAAGAAGAACGTAAGTTCACCCATCATTGACATTTCAAAATTTTGTTTCATTAATCTGGCAAAAGCGTTTGAGTACTTTTTATTAGTAGAACCAAAAATAATGTCATCAACATATATTTGCACAATTAAAACATCTTCCCCGTGTTTTTGGATAAACAAAGTTGGATCTAATAAACCTTTAGTGAAAGAGTTAGCAAGCAAGAAAGTAGTAAGTTTGTCATACCACGCCCTGGGGGCTTGTTTGAGACCATAGAGAGCCTTCTTAAGTCTGTAGACATGATTCGGGTGCTCTGGGTCGACAAATCCCTCTGGCTGACTAACGTATACCTCCTCACGTAGTTAACCATTCAAAAATGCCGTTTTCACATCCATTTGATAAACGACCATCTTTTTGTGAGCAGCATCTGCCAAAAATATTCGAACAGCTTCAAGTCTAGCCACTGGTGCGAAAGATTCCTCAAAGTCAATTCCTTCCTCCTGAGTGTATCCTTTAGCTACCAAACGTGATTTGTTATGAATAACCATGCCTTCTGCGTCCAATTTGTTGTTCCAAATCCATTTTAGCCCAATGACATAAACTCCATCCGGACGTTCAACTAATTCCCAAACTTCAAGACGTTTGAATTGGTTGAGTTCCTCTTGCATTGACTCAATCCAGTTGTCGTAAGTGAGAGCTTGCTAAATGTTTTTAGGTTCTTCTTGACAAACGGTTAGAGCATAAATGCAATGTTCGGCATCGGAGTGAAGTTTCTGTCTTGTCATAACAGGAGCATAAATCCGCTATCACCCCGGGAAAGCCAACGTAGTGGCAGATGCCCTAAGCCGGAAAGAGAGAATTCCGCCGTTGAGAGTTAGATCCCTGGGAATGACGATAAACTCACCACTACCGTCTCAGATATTAGCTGCTCAAGCAGAAGCGCTTAAAGCAGAGTATAGAACTGCCGAGAACATCTATGGGATGGCAGAAAACAAGAATGGTTTTGTAAAGCGGAAGGATGGAACCTTATGCTATGGAGATAGAAGTTGGATACCACTACATGGAGGAATCCGCGAGTTGATTATGCATGAGTCGCATAAATCAAAGTACTCCATCCATCCAGGAGCTGATAAGATGTATCATGACTTGAAGAAGTTATATTGGTGGCCGAACATGAAGGCTGACATAGCTTTGTATGTTAGCAAGTGTTTAACATGTTCTAGAGTTAAAGCCGAACATCAGAAACCATCAGGATTGTTGA
>LBNU01004824.1:48671-62060 GCA_014162995.1 Artemisia annua | reverse complement strand
GATTTAATTAAATAAGGACTTAGTGGCATTGGGAAAGAAAAAGAGACGTTGGAGAGGCTCAATGCACACTTGAAAGGACGAAAATACCCTTACGATTTTGCACATGTTATAAAGATAACGTCTTGACCAAACGTGCGTTTGGTCAGAGGACTGTTAGTGAAGAGGGTTTCAGAGTTGGTGGCTGGGAGTGAAAAAAAAAAAGTCAAAGGACCAAGAGTGAAAGTCAACCCAAACCTCAGGGACCATCTTTGTAGTTTTGTCGAAGAAATATTTAATTTGAAAAGCCCGAGCTGGCGGCGATCCACTTGTAAAGTGGTGTTTTCTCTCGTGGCCAACCACATTTCTTTCGGTTGACCAAAAATTCCATTCCAATACAATTAATCCAAAAACATGGTATATATAGTAAAATACTTTCTAAATTTGTGAGTAAGAGACACGTTCTTTTAGAAAGTGAATAAGATCTAGAAAAACTTAAACATGGTATTAGTTAAATGTTTCATAATTAGGCAATAATTATACTAAGTTTAAGAATGTTGCAAAAGCAAAACTTTATTGTCTTGATCATTAAATCAAATAAGATGATCCTATAGGTAAAAAAGTTGGACATGAAATATAAAATGAGCTGAAATTCGGGCTTGTTCTAAGTTATGGAACCAAACAAAAATTCACTTGCTATTTATATGTAAAAAAAATCATCTATATTCAGATTATCACATTGAAATCTTGAAATAAAAGTTTAATCTAAATTTCCCGATATCTTATTGATCTTGTCTATATAAGATTGGTCAGGATATTGAACAAATCAAACTCTATATAGAGAACTAGGGTGATAATTATCTATTCAAACTGATCACATTATAAAAATGTAAAGATTCTTATCTATCTTGTACAATATTAATGATATTATGATCAACCAAGATATATTTTCCGTGGTTTTAATTTAGTGAGGGAGTACATGTACGTAAAGGAGAGGTCAGGGTAAATTTTACACCTTTGTCCTTTTAATCACGGTGTTACATGAGTTTTTCATGTACCCTCTGTCCTTTTAATCACATCACGGTGTTATGTGAGTCATTCATGTTTGCTATAAAACCAGTCGATAAGGGCCGTCAAAACTTTCGTATTTTCTTCATTTTAACTAGGTCATATTTTATGGACACGAGTAATTCTACTAATCTAAAATTTTATACTTTTATTAAAAGTAAAATATGGTTAAGACTTGAGAAATTTCTTAGTTATATCCCGCCATCACCCAACGACCCTGACCTAGTCTACAAGTAACAGCCACCTTTTTTTAAATATAAAATAATCACAAAAATAAAAGTCAATTATTTAACATCCGCGTTTTATTATCTTTAATAAACAACCTTTGCATTTCATTCATCACATTCATTCGAACCCAAAAAAAAGAAAAAGAAAAAGAACCAACTTCAATCCTTAGCAAAAAAAAAAAAAAAACCAAACAAAACAACATGAATGATCTTCTATCTCGTTCGTTTTCCGCTGGTCGTACAGCGGACATCGAGATGGGAACATCTTCGACAACAGGAACCAACCTCGAAAGCTTTTTCAAAGACGTAGAAGTCATAAAAGAAGAGCTCAAAGCCATCGAGGCACTCCACGAGCATCTTCAAAAGTCGAACGAGCAAAGCAAGACGTTACATAAAGCTAACGAGATAAAAACTCTAAGAACAAAGATGGATAATGATGTTTCCTTGAGTCTCAAGAAAGCTAAATTTATTAAGAACAAGTTGGAGTTGTTGGACAAAAGTAATGTGAGTAATAGGAGTGAGCCTGGNTTGAAATAAAAGTTTAATCTAAATTTCCCGATATCTTATTGATCTTGTCTATATAAGATTGGTCAGGATATTGAACAAATCAAACTCTATATAGAGAACTAGGGTGATAATTATCTATTCAAACTGATCACATTATAAAAATGTAAAGATTCTTATCTATCTTGTACAATATTAATGATATTATGATCAACCAAGATATATTTTCCGTGGTTTTAATTTAGTGAGGGAGTACATGTACGTAAAGGAGAGGTCAGGGTAAATTTTACACCTTTGTCCTTTTAATCACGGTGTTACATGAGTTTTTCATGTACCCTCTGTCCTTTTAATCACATCACGGTGTTATGTGAGTCATTCATGTTTGCTATAAAACCAGTCGATAAGGGCCGTCAAAACTTTCGTATTTTCTTCATTTTAACTAGGTCATATTTTATGGACACGAGTAATTCTACTAATCTAAAATTTTATACTTTTATTAAAAGTAAAATATGGTTAAGACTTGAGAAATTTCTTAGTTATATCCCGCCATCACCCAACGACCCTGACCTAGTCTACAAGTAACAGCCACCTTTTTTTAAATATAAAATAATCACAAAAATAAAAGTCAATTATTTAACATCCGCGTTTTATTATCTTTAATAAACAACCTTTGCATTTCATTCATCACATTCATTCGAACCCAAAAAAAAGAAAAAGAAAAAGAACCAACTTCAATCCTTAGCAAAAAAAAAAAAAAAACCAAACAAAACAACATGAATGATCTTCTATCTCGTTCGTTTTCCGCTGGTCGTACAGCGGACATCGAGATGGGAACATCTTCGACAACAGGAACCAACCTCGAAAGCTTTTTCAAAGACGTAGAAGTCATAAAAGAAGAGCTCAAAGCCATCGAGGCACTCCACGAGCATCTTCAAAAGTCGAACGAGCAAAGCAAGACGTTACATAAAGCTAACGAGATAAAAACTCTAAGAACAAAGATGGATAATGATGTTTCCTTGAGTCTCAAGAAAGCTAAATTTATTAAGAACAAGTTGGAGTTGTTGGACAAAAGTAATGTGAGTAATAGGAGTGAGCCTGGATGTGGGCCGGGTAGCTCGACTGATAGGACGAGGACTTCGGTTGTTAATGGTTTGAGGAAGCAACTGCAGACTGCTATGAAGTCATTTAACGAGTTGAGGCAGAAACTGGCTTCGGAGCATCGAGAAACTGTTCAAAGAAGGTATGCATATGATGATCTTGTGTTGAAATAGTTTGATATGAAAATATTTGATTAGTATAGATTTAGGATACATATCATTGATATATATATTAGTTTCCATATTGAATTAGATAAGTTTTATCGAAAAAGGGGGCTAAATGTTTCTGATTAGGTTTTTCTAACATGTGCCCTCAAGCACACGAAACTGCTATATAATGGATTATATAGCAGTTTCGTGTGCTTATTTAACGACCGGATCCAAAGCCTATCTTGTACATTGATGATCTGCTCTTGCTTATGAGTTATGAGCATAAGCTCTTTAAATAAGCAATCTCAAACACTCACTTAGTTAGCATCCTATTAAGTATGCTTTTATAACAAAACTTATCGGATTTCATTATTTTTTTAGGTACTATACCGTCACTGGCGAAAATCCAGATGAAGCTACTGTCGACAACCTAATCTCCTCCGGACAAAGTGAAACATTTTTACAAAAAGCCATTCAAGAGCAAGGAAGAGGACAAGTGATGGAGACAATACTTGAAATTCAGGAGCGACATGATGCTGTGACAGTGATTGAAAGGAACCTAAAAGAGCTGCATCAAGTTTTCATGGATATGGCGGTTTTGGTGGAACATCAAGGTGCGCAGCTTGATGATATCGAGAGCCATGTGAACAGAGCCAACTCGTATGTCGTCCGTGGGACTTCACAGTTGAATGAAGCTAGAAAGAAACAAAAGAATACCAGAAAGTGGACTTGTTTCGCCATCCTTTTGTTGCTGATCATCATTGCGATTATCGTCATATCCATTAGACCATGGAAGTAACGCGTTTTTTATTCAAGACTCGTACCCTTGGTATGTTATTTGTTTTTCACTGTTCTTGTTTATAACTTTTTTTTAAAAGTGGGTGAGTTTTTGTATTTTTTATGGTTTGTGTAGTTTAAAGGGCAGATGGAGCTCTTGTATTTTTTGGTTATCTGTTCAATATTCAGATTCTTTATTTCGGGATGTATCATTATTTGCTATACCTTGTTACAATAATATAGTTACATTTATATAAAATCATATCCATAATCATGACTATCTAGTGACGGGCATCCGATCAAAGGATTAGACTTGTTTCTAAAAGATTAAATTTTCAGCAACCCCAACTAGCTCATCGCTCAGAGGTAAATCAAACTCATAAAATGGACCGCTAAGATAGTGGTTTAACCAACCGATCCAGTACTTTTTCTAATGTTAGATCCGGTTCATTCTTCGCTAACTTGGGTATAAATCCGAATGACTCCATCTTTAGAACCAACTAGACTAAGGCAGATTAGACTTGTAACATAAACATCTTAACCAAAGACCAAAAGAGTTTAAGTTTTGTACTCGGGTTGGTCCCACGAGAGATGAAACCTCTAGCCTAAATGTTGAAAAGTCAAGATTGGTGTCATTTAGACCAAATGCATAGTTAGGTAGATGAGAATATTTAGTCCAAGATCAACTCTTCTAGAAAGGATGACTACAAAAAATGGTCCTCTTCTAGATTTTTTAATAGAAAAAAGTTAATGAATATTTGATCTTTTCTTTAGTTTGCAAAAAAGTCCATTCTTTGTATGAATGGTAGCACCAGTGACAAGTTCCACAGAGTCTGGAGATCCTTTTAGCTCCACATCGAATTTCTGTAATAACATGGCTAATGCTATTGTCGATTCCATTAGTGCAAACTGGTCTCCTACACATCTTCTTGGCCCTCCACCAAATGGTAAGAACGCAAAATCTGATACAACCTGGTATCAGCAGCCATGAACCCATTATCAAATTTTACATTAAAAAAAATTCTAAGTAAAAATATCACTTTAAGGGGAACGGGTCAAACAGGGAAAATGGGTACCCAAAGTCTATATTCAGTTATTTGGACTAAATATTATGGTTTGATCATAATTAAGTAATTGACGGTTCAATAGTTGAAACTTTTTTGTAAGCATGGGGAAAAAATTGTATGCAGGTCAACCTGACCTGAACTAAAAAGGACCCTTTTCAACCCGAAAAGTGTTTTGCCTATTACACAATATGCCCTACATGCTTATCTTACATATCTAGTCTTATTAGCATTTGCTATCTTATTTTGACTTTGAGAGACTAAGATGAGTATAAACCTCATTTGGGTATAGAGCTCCAAGACTTCGAGATGGATCAAAACCAGCCCACCCTTCAATGCCGTTGTTATCTTTTTGAACTAAGAATCTCTCGGGTTCAAATTCATTGGGATTATCCCAAAAATATGGAGATCTATGGAGATTATATACCTGTTTAAAACATCAACAACAACAAAGATTAACCAAACAGCAGCAAGCTAGATAAATTTGCACCAACATACATGTAACAGCTGATTAAGTGATTATGATTACTTACTGAAATAAAGATATCTGTTCCGGCAGGGATTTTATGTCCGTCTTTATCACCGTTATAGCCTCCTGTTAGATTATGAGGTTTATGGCATCAGCAACTAGAATAACTAAGGAATTCTGACTGTGGTCTCAAAAATTCGAATAAGATATTACCTGGTAATGTATCTGGTTTTAGAGAACGTCTGATGAGCAATGGAGGCTGAGGATACAAACGCAGACTCTCGGAAATAATCAGTCTAACATATCTGCAAAGTAGAGCAATAATATTAGTAAAACAATTAGTCAATGGATCAAGATTGCCACCTCCAACAATTGAAACTAAGCAGGCAAACACTTTGATACAATACCAAACAACTGAGTTTAAACCTACTCAAGTTTCTTAAGTGACTCTAAAGTGATTGCGCCTTGTGAGACGACTGCATCGATTTCAGCCTGTGCTTTCTTCATTTTGTCTGGATGCTGCACAATGGTGGCTCATCAGACATTAACTTTGGCCACAAGCATGTCTCTGTATCCATCCTTGGACATTTAGAAAGTACATGCAAATATATAATTACGTATTACAATTTTCCATACCTGAGCCAGAAGGAAGACAGCCCATGTAAGAACAGCAGCTGTCGTTTCATGGCCAGCAATTAGCATCGTCATCAAGTCATCTCTTAGCTATTTCAAGAAATTGTAATAAAGGTATTTAGATATACTATAAAACACAAGCAGTCTAAAATCATCAATTGTATCGGTAGAAATTTTAACTCAATTAGTTAAGATGGGTCGATTTAGCTTGTTTCATTTCAAACGGGTCAAATGGGTGGAATAAAGTTTTTTAGCCAAAAGGGGAATGCTTAAAACAGGTTAAAAGTCACATGTAATCCCTAGTTGATGCATACGACCTCCTAAAATATACTCCGTAAAATACAAAAAAGTGTTTGCCGGTCATAGGTACTACAAGTCAACAGATGACCCGATTGATTTGTTACCCAACCTGCCCGCCGTGCCACCTCTATAAATGCATAATTTTAGAGGAGTGGGTGGATAGACTTACTTGACGATCATCAACATCAACTCCCCTCATGTCAACTAAGAAACGTAGCAGACTCGCATCCTGAAATAAATTACAATAATACTATTATCATAACAAACAAACAAAAATGAAGTATAATTACGAGTAAGATTAACACATTGATTACCTTGAGATTTGAGTAGTCCCTTTGCTGTAGTTTCTCAACATCTGTTTCCTGCCAATGAATTTGCTTATTTAAATATCCATTGTAGTGTTATATAATCAAGAAAAAGAACAAAAAATAAATAAAATGGAACCCTATCAATGTAGTTCATATCTGTAGGTAAAACTTTTTCTTTGTTTCTTTTGACCATTTACCTCTCTTGTCTCTTTCGCATTTTTAATAAGACCATCAAGACAATCGTTGATAATCTTGAGGTCTTTTGCGAACTTCCTTTGTCTAGGAACGAGCCATCTAGCTGGAGGAAATTTCCAGTAAGGAATGTAGAAAGTAGAACGATGCTCGGCCTCAAAAAGTGTACCATATACTGCCTGAAATGAGTAAATAAGCTTTTGATTATGTAATCTACAGGATAAATATATTTTTTTTGATAAAGTCTTACATGGGATGGGGTAAAGGACAAAATTTAGCTTAAAAGAAAAGTGGCCAAAGGAGCCGAAGCGTTAATGAATGATAATCTAAAATCATTTAATTCAAATTTTGGACACAAATTAGTTGAGAAAAGATATTTCAAGTATTTGGACATAAATTTTTTCTGGTCAACCCGGACTAACCCGTTTAAATCAGTAAAAATAACCTATTGTGACCCAAACCCGTGCAGCAATGTAGCATATGTTAGTAAACGTGTCATGGGACTAGACCTTAATAACAGGAGATTCTTTTGTGACGGAACCAAAGTCATAATTGAAAACACCAAGACCAATTATATCAAGTGCCAAATTTGAGAATTCTGCTTCAAGATCTAACTCAATTTCATGTTCTCCTTGCAAGTGTTTGGCCTCTAGCAGTTTCTCAAGTTTTGATATTGATCTTTCGGAACAGTTGCCAAACATTCGCACCATAGCTTCCAAATATAAGGTATGAAACCCGGGAGCTATAACTGTAAGAAGTGAAAAATTAACATCAGACACACTTAAGGTATTATATTTGGACATGTTATAATTTCAATATTAAACCTAAAAGAGACTTATATGCTTCATCTCTGGCCATCCTAATCATTCAAATGTGCAGGAAATATATTTTGGATCAAATCTTGAAGACATATTACCTCTTCTCCTTTGCTTCCAAGTGTCTAGGTCGGCAGGGATTAGTCCCTTCCCCATAATTGGTTCCAAAATGTCAGCAAGAACTCCCTACACAAAGCATGTTAATTTTTTTTAATAAAATGCTTGATGTGAGTGACTTTTAAACTTCAGGTCAGAACAGACGAGTAAATTTATCCGTTTGACCAGTTGGATATGCCAGTACAGACAAACAATAAATTGTGCATGGCCGAAATGTCAACAGGGAGGGAGTAAAAGGAGCTCCAGTAATAGAAAGCATACCTTATCGTACGAAAATGCATTCTCACGAAGAATATATCTGGCGACGATAGGATCTGATACAACTACAAATGCTTTTGGACCAAAGGCAAGTTTATATACCGAGCCATGCTGTTCATCAAACCATCATTGAGACATAAAAAATCACCAACAACCAATAAATAAATTTATATTTATATACTACAGATAACGAAATTGCAAAAACAATACAAAATCAAAGTCCTGTATAGATATGTACATGAAAAATATGACAGTTACCTCTATGAACCAATCATACAAAGAGAAGAAAAGGGGTTTTCCGAACAAATCAGATACGGCACCTTCTGCAACAGGCATTGATCCTATACTTCCACCGCTTAAGAAATTAGTCAACAAATTGCTTGCATTATCCAGAACATTCCTACTCTTATTTTTCTTTTCATCTGTACTCGTCGATTGACATCTGCACCCATCACACAACAACACACAAATTAGTAAAGAGACAGAGGTCAAGGGTTCGATCCTCACCCCTTGCAAGGCCGGAGGTCCTTTTCTACCTTTGGTAGAACCGGAAGCAGCCTCTCCACCTTAGGTAGGGGTAAGGCTGTCTACGTCTCAACCTCCCCCATACACCGTGGAAGACGGTATTGGGACCCATAACCCGTAGAAGACGGTATTGGGAGTTACTCTTTTATGAGGAAGGTTGGATCAGGTTGTTAACACCCTTGCCTCTGGAGACAGAGGTCAAGGGTTCGATCCTCACCCCTTGCAAGGCCGGAGGTCCTTTTCTACCTTTGGTAGAACCGGAAGCAGCCTCTCTACCTTTTGTAGGGGTATGGTTGTCTACGTCTCAACCTCCCCCATACACCGTGGAAGACGGTATTGGGAGTTACTTTACCCTTTTTTTTAGTCTTTTATAACTAACGTGATTCTGGAAATAGTGTTTGGATTTGTTGATGTTGTAGTAAAACACAATAATCAGATAAACAGTTGGTTAAGCGTTAGTGTTCTGGATTGCCCATTTTACAAAGTGCTTATATGTTTAAAAATTAGCATGTATCAATTTGCTTAATTTTTAAGTGCTTATTCGTGCTAAAATAAGAATATAAGCAGTTTTTAGTAGATTGTTGGGACTGCTTATACGATTTAAAAAAACATAAGAAGATAGCCACCTAAATAAATAACAGATAAGCAATTTGAATAATCACCTGCCCCAACTGCTTATCAGATGCATCAAAACACAATAAACAGATGAAAACTTTTCAAAAATCAATCCCAAAAACCCATAATTAACAAGCACGCAATGCAAAATAAAGTGTCTAAATCTGTTTCTGGCGCAATAAACACAATAATCTGATAACAAGCTGTATACCTTTAGATAAGGAAACTTGTATCTAAACACTCAAAGACTGCTTATCTAAGGGGAGCATTTGTTTAACCGTGGGGGTGTTTGTTTAAGCTTATATGTGGCTTATGAGCTTATTACATTTCGGCTTATATTTCATAAGCCCCAATATTCTGGCTTATTTTGAGACTTGTGGGCTAATATAAATTAAGATAAGCCGGAAAACTGGGGCTTATGGAATATAAGACGAAAAACAAATAAGCTTATAAGCCACGTATAAGCTTAAACAAACACCACATTAATTTGGGTTTAAGGCCTATGTAATTCCGGCTTATTTGAAACTTATGGGCTTATATAATATAAGCCCAAAATGACTTATGAAGCATAAACCGAAATCACATAAGTTAATAAGCTCAAAGATAAGCCACCCCCTAATATCAAGACGCAATAAGCACATAATAAGCTCTAACAAGCAATCCCACACATCCCCTAACTAACTAAGTTGATAAGCTCAAATGGGTTATAACTGAAAATCCAAAGTAACTCACCTAATTCGACATACTTTCGAATTCGAACCAACTCGATAAGTTCGAAAACCAGTTGAACAAGATGGCAAATCATGTGAACAAAACTGAGGTAGCAAAGAACAGTTACTAATAACACTTGACATTTAGAACTGAAAAACAATCAAAAATTGGGTTTGGTTTATAAAGATTGATGCATTTTAAGGATTGTAAAATGTTAGTGATATGCTGATATTAGTGGGAAATATTTGGTAGCCACTCACATGGGCTGCTAATTATAGTAAGATTTTGACATTAAAAAAGAACAAAAAGACAGGTAGTTGAGGTACAAGGTTTAACTGATATGTTTGTTTTACTGTCTGATAAATACTGGGTACTTGATGAGGATAATTTTTGTCTGTTCGCTTGCACACGCGCATTTGGTGGAGGGTTTCTGTAAGCAGTCTTTTTACTCTTGGATAAGGGTGAGACCGTCTACATGTCACTTCTCTCATACCTCGCTTCGGCGGGATTGAGTATTGTTGTTGTTGTGGTGATAAGTTGAGGATAATTGCATATTGCACCTTAGAAGTTTTGTCTTTTGTTTTTGTGTTTGGAAACATGTATTGAAGAAGATAATTGATTTACACACTCTTGAAAATGATTGGGACACTCAACTCTGTGCATTACATAGTTGTATTATATTTATATTATGCTTTATCTGCTTGTACAGTTGAGTGTCCCAATCATTTTTAAAAGTGTGCAAAACACATCTCATTGAAGAATAAGTGGTAAGGAATTCAACCCTTACTAGATGGTAAATGATTTGCACACTCAAGTTTTTGATTGGGACACTCCAACATATGCATTAAACAATTGTACAGTTTTTACATTCTGCTTTAACTGGTTGTACCGTGAGTGTCCCAATAAAAAGATGGAGTGTGCCAATCACTTCCCTTACTAGATACATATTTGTAAGTGATCAACGAAAGGGTTAAAAACGGTGACGAGATACCTCATTGAAGCCTGTACATTTTATCCTTTTAAATAACCTGCATAGATAAAACCTTGTTCATTTAACTGTTTACTCGTTATGAAAATCGTTAAGATGATGCAAAATTTTCAACCGCTATAGAGCCCAACAACACGCAATTAAACCATGTGAAATTTTAATTTTTTGCCACACATATCTTGAAATTGTATAACAATACAAAAGTGTGATATTCCATATCAATAAGTGTAACATTTGCCAAACAAACGTGTCCATTAAATGTGTCAAAACAATGGTTCCTCAATGTATAGCATGTTTAACTCGCGTAACCTTGATGATCTGACGTTGTTTATAGGGAAAAATGACTCTCTTAGTCATGTATGAGTCACTCTACTTTCATGTGTTTATCATTTTAAGCATTCTACTTATTTTATGTGTCTAAAGTTGATATTCACTTGTCTGAAACTTGAAATTAGTGACAATATTTGCAACTAAGTTAGAGATATATCTATTTAATCAACAGCCTTATAAATTTAATTAAAAGACCAAATTATTTCATCTCTTGCCTAATAGATCATCTTGTTATGATATGCTCGATCAAAATACACAATCTGAAGTGACACTATTCTCAAGCGAGATTTCTAAACCTTTATCGAAAGTGTTCAACGATTTCTTATTTTTATTAATCTGCAAATTTTGACAAACCCGACAATAAGCTATGTATAAGTTGAATGAGAATTTGCAAAGTTAGCAATCATGAATTAGATTTTATACAAGTTGCAGGTCTTTACCATTTCAACATTTAATGTTTTCTTTTTCTCTTTTTGCTCTTGCGATATATACCAAAAAGTTTATGGTATAAAAGAGAAAAAGTAGTCTAACAAGAGCAAAAAAAAAAAAGAAAAATAAAACATTAGATATTGATTTATTAGCCAAGAGATGAAATAATCTGGCCTTTTAATTAATTTTATCATGAAGCTGTTGATTAAATAGATATATTTCTAACTTAGTCGCATGTATTGTCACTCATTTCAAGTTTCAATCAAGTGAATATCAACTCTAGACTCATAAAATAGGTAGAGTATTTAAAATGATAAACATTTGAAAGAACAATGACTCATACATATTACAAGTAAGTATAGTACTTAAAGCGGGAAAAATGACAAAATATACAATTAATAGAGTCATTTTTCCCTTGTTTATATAAGTTTAGTTGACACAAGCTTAGTACCGTGTGAATAGACGTTAATAATATTTATCTGAATAATGAAATTCTCAACGATGATAACTCTATTATTCATGAAATATTTATAGACACAAACACTATAAAATCATACTCATTCCATCCCAAAATTATTGTCCACCGATAAAAAACACATAGTTTAAGAAAAATGCATCCATTACTGCTTTGATTTTTGTAAAAGCAAAAATAGACAGTTTTACCCTTTGGTAATTGATTAATGATTTCATTAAGTTTTGTGAATAATAATTTTGATTAGGGGTAATATGGTAAACTTAAATAATTTCCACTTATATATTTAGTAGTATACAATTATTTTGGAACAAATCAAAATGAAAAGGTGGACAATAATATTGGGACGGGGGAGTAATACTTAATGGACACTAAGCTCACAATCAAGCTTGTACCAACTAATCTAATACTCCTTCGCAGTCTAACTGATGAAATTAAGAAAACCTGGGACTTAATTAGGAAAAATTAGTAACGGGACTAAATAAGATTTGTTGATGAAGAATACTTGCAACAAGTGAAGTCAGATCATCAAATGCAAAAGTAAGAGCAAAACATATAATGATGGTCGTTGGGCGACATTAATGACATCTTTTGACCGGATCTTTTATCTAAATCTGATCAAAATTCAGCAAAAATCTGAATCTTCACAAATCTAGATGACTAATAATTTTTTAGTGGCACCAATGGCTTATAGGTGCATCTGGCCGGTGGTGGCTAACAATCTTCTTGCATTTTGTCGAGAAATAATGAAATAAAAAACTATTGGCGTTGACAATGTTAATTAACTCTTAGTCGTTCGAGAGTTATAACCAAAGAACAAGGGAAATAGAACTTTTATTAAAGAGAATAAATTTTGACGAAGTGACTAAAGGTGGCGGCTCGGGATCACCATCTAGATCTAATGCCATTTTAAATACTAATTTCTTCGTAAAAATAACTCTCTTATACATGCAATATTTATAGGCACCGACACATAATTGAACTATGAACGGCCTCAACCTCAATGAACTAGAAGTCCACGACCGAGCTTGTCAAGACCAGAATCTGATTCGACCCAACACAAAACTCGACAGAACTGGAACAAAAACACCACGAGAATAACTAGAACAAGCTTTCTAATTAATCAGAAAAGTATTTGCTTACAAAAACTGATATTGGAATACATACACAAACCAGGTGCTCGGCTGTGTTTATATAGGGAATAGAACAGGCTTTCCTAATCCTACTACAAGTCTAATTAAATAAGATAATCCTTATCTTAAAGCTAAAAATAAGGAATCCTAATTAGACTATTCTTTTAACTCGTCCCACATGCTTGGTTCGGTTTATCTGTCCATTAGCTCGGTCAGACATTAGCCCAACAT
>LBNU01004824.1:23334-47043 GCA_014162995.1 Artemisia annua | reverse complement strand
CCCAACACAAAACTCGACAGAACTGGAACAAAAACACCACGAGAATAACTAGAACAAGCTTTCTAATTAATCAGAAAAGTATTTGCTTACAAAAACTGATATTGGAATACATACACAAACCAGGTGCTCGGCTGTGTTTATATAGGGAATAGAACAGGCTTTCCTAATCCTACTACAAGTCTAATTAAATAAGATAATCCTTATCTTAAAGCTAAAAATAAGGAATCCTAATTAGACTATTCTTTTAACTCGTCCCACATGCTTGGTTCGGTTTATCTGTCCATTAGCTCGGTCAGACATTAGCCCAACAGCTTGCACCAACCAATCTAATAGTATTAGTCGGAATAATAGTTCTCTAATTCGATAATCTAAGATAACTTGTTTTCTTCTAATATGCAAAGTTCATCTTGTATCTTGTCAGAATATTAGTTTATGTACTAAGGGTGTCGTTATGAAAAGTCAACGGAAGGCACAATCATTTATCTTTTAGGGTGTCTAAGACATGTCGTAGTAGTGTTTCTATGAGTCGCATAACTCCATTCAAATTTGGGTACTTTACGATCTCTTAGTGAAAACAATTTTAATACTCAATCCCACATTGATTAAAGAAATGAAGTATTGTTGGTTTATATGGTATAATTGGCTCATATGAGTTTCGGGTAATATTATATTTCCAGGTGGGTAATGTGCCTCTTAAAGTAATAAACTTAGGGGAGCACAATAATCAATTAGAAATTTGTATGAACTCTTGACTTTTTCTTCTTGATGAGTATACATTTATTATTATTATTTTTAAGCAGCAAACTTTTCATCACGAAGAATCCAAGTGTTATATATGCACGTAGTTTACACTTTGAGCTGCCTCTTCACATCAGGGAATTACTCAATTAAGTATGATAAACCATAAAGTTATTAGAGTAATGCCAGTAATACATTTCTTTTACTTCTTTTGTCCTTAGTTTTAACTTTAAAACATATAAGTGGTTTTTCTTTGCAATGCTATATATGTTTTTATTTAAACAGTAATATAATTGCGGACACGGTTGTTACTAAGCATGCCCACACACCCTTTATTAACTAACAAAATTGCACAAGCAGCTGATGAAACAGCCAATGTGAAAATCTAAACTAACTCACCTAATTGGCTAATTCAAACTCGAACTAAACCGATACGGTTTTAAACCACTTGAACAAGGTGCTAAATTAAGTGAACAAGACTGAGGTAGTAAAGTACAGTTACCAATAATACTTGAAATTAGAATTATGATTCAAGTGAGTTTGAGTGTGACTTGTGAAGATTGAAGCATCTGAGGATTGTAATGAGTTTATGATATAAGTGGCAAATGTTTGGTAACCACTCACATGGTTTATTCGGTTGTCTTGCTAATTATAGCAAGTTTTTTACATTAAAAAACATAAAAAGAGGAAGACGATCGAGGAAGGCATTTTAACTGAAATGTTATGTTTACTGTCTATCCAAAATCGTGTTTTGATAAGTTAAGACAATTTGCATATTACTATCCACCTTATAGGTTTTCTTTTTAACATGTGACATGAAATTTGTTTTTTTTTTGAACGGCAACATGTGACATGAAATTTGTATAGAAGACAAACATTGAGCCAGTTATCTAAGATCAAAAGAACATTATCCACTTAAGGTAAATACAAATTAGTTTGCATCAGACAGAACTATGACTATAAATATCAAAACTGATTTTTTGGTAATTGTCACTGAGTGTACCGATGATCATTTGGTTTTACAGTATCATCAGTTCATCACGAGTTTTTCACTCTCCAAATTATTATGATTACTAAGGGTACTTGGAAATCAGAAATAAAGATTATGTAAACACTAACTCTTCAGTATTGTTGGCTATGTTATGTGATAAAGAACGTATGAAACCTTAATCAACTACTAAACATATACTTGAAATTTGCTTCACAACACCAAAGTGTGATATTCTATGTTAAAAGTTGTATAATTCGCCAAAACTGAAACACATACTTAAATGTGTCAAAACAAAGGTTCCTCGAGCTATAGTTGGTTGGACTCAGGTAACTCTGATGATCTGATGTCATATTTAAGTTATATATCTCTAATAAGAATTTAGCAAATAAGTATAATTGATTTTCTTTTGTCGATTCCTGATTTTTAAAGAACGAAGAATCACTTAGCATCAAAATATTAGTTAATCGGTAGTGACTTTTTTTGAACTAAACATGTTTAATATGGAGAGTTCATTTTGTGTGGGATATAAGTTTATGTATCGAAGGTGGCATTCTCGGCTAAATGGTCATGACACTAAAGTGGTATATAAAATAATAATAATAATAATAATAAATAAATAAATAGAGTGAAAAAATGAAATGTTCCTAGATAATATAGAATAGAGTAAACCGGTCGTGTATCTTTGAGGTAATGTACGTAGTGTTTTCATGCTACTCACACTAGCAAGCTAAAATAAAAAATTTAGCTTGCTATAATGTAATACATGAAAATGTATATGAAATCTTTAACTTTTTCTCTTTTCTTTTAAACCTTTATTATTTTTTATTATTTATTTATTTATTTATTTATTTATTTATTTTGAGCAATTCGATTTATACTCAACTTTTGAAACTTGGAAACTAGTATCTTCCTAAGGATGTACTACTTACGCACCCTAATTTTGCTATAATGCTTTAAAAACATTTTTAGTACAGAGAGCTACAAAACTAGTATCTTCCTAAGAATTGGTCCCAAATATTTTCTAGTTTATCATAAAGAATCCCTTGGTATAAAATTTGGGGTGCAATGTATGTATTCCGGCATTTAGCTTAATCTAAAAGTTTAATCAAACATCATTTGTGTCGAATGTTCAATAATATACTTTGGGACACAACTAAGTTTGTTTCCAAGTGACGGTGTATCAGGTCCTTGAAGACCCGGATCCCTGGCAAACCAAGTGTGATCAACTGACGAACCAAAGCGTAATCTACTGACAAACCAAAACGTGATCACGGACGAATCAAAGCGTGAGCCAGTGACGAATCAAAGTATGATCTACTGACAAACCAAAGTGAGATTCACTGCCGATACAAAATGACGAAACAAAACGGCGATACAAAATGACAATACAAAAGGACGATCCAAAAGACGATACCAACTGACGAACCAAAAGGACGAATCAAAGGTTCATCACTAGCTGAAAAGCTCCACATTGTTTTGAAAAGTCCGTTCTAGCCATTGGGCCGTACGAACAAGCCCATCAAGCGTATGCTTTATTCTCGGACTAGGTAAGTAGTATAAATAGCCCCAACTATTGACAGTTGAAGGGCATCATATCCCCGGGATGAATACTCCGAACCGAACGAGCAATTATATTAATATTCTCATACTTCCTTCATACTTCATACTTCCTTCATATCACCTATACTCATTCTCACACCGGAGCTCGATCTTGGACTAAACACCCGGGCGCGAGGTTGTCGTGTTTTACTTGTCTTATCACAGCCCAAGACTTAGTAGGAGGTACTAAAAACTAAAGTAAAACATTAAGCTAGTGATTTAAGACCAAATTTACACTAGTTTGTTTGGTTTTATGGTATGACCATTAGTTTTTCACACTCACGATCATGATGAAAGTAAGCACCAAGATATAAAGGGGTGCTTAGAAGTTAGAAATCATATGTAAACAAATAAATATTTGGCAAACATATCTTGAAATTATCTTCACAATTCAACATCAGACCTGTGAAATGTGCCTTGCACATCTTGGAATGTGTAGAACTATATAGTTAGTTGGACTCATGTACTCTGATGCCAAGTTGGAACCATAAATCTCTAATATGAATTTAGTAACTAGCTACAATTGATTGTCATTGTCGATTCTGAGCTTTTCAGTTTATGTATAAAAGGTGGCATTATGAGCTTATTGGTCATTAGGTCATAGCACTAAACTGGTATGATGAAAAAAAAAAAAAAAATAGAAAAAAGAAAAAAAAAAAGACGATCATATATATTTTAGCTTGTCTTAAATCCATGTGGTAGAATCCATCTAGTAGAATTGCTCTCTTTCATATAATGAAACTTCATAAGTCGTCATTGAATTTTGTTTACCTATCAATCTTTCTTTATGAAAGCAATCCCAAGCTTCAATCCAACATAGACTAAAAATAAGAACCGCCAGTAGTTCATGTAGGACAAAATAATGGACGAAGAATTTTAAAAGTAATAATGGACGAAGTATTTTGAAAGTAATATCGAGTTTTCTATCTTTTCTTTAAATATAAAAAAGTTCAGCCAAACACTAGCATGTCGAATGTTCCATAATACTTTTCTGGACATCGTTGTTAAAAAGCCCAGACACCCCTAACTAACAAAATTGCACAAGTTAGCGTATTCAAATTAAAACGATACAATTTTAAACCACTTGAACAAGATACTAATCATTTGAACAAAACTGAGGTAACAATGAACAGTTAATGATAACACTTGACATTGAAATAAAATTTCTAGTGAAAGTGGGTTTGAACTAGAAAGAAATTGATGCATTTGAGGATTATTGTAACAAGTTCATGATATTGGTGGCAAAAGTTTACTTTGCTACATTTTGAGGAATGTAATTTCAACCTTTAATCCCACATTGGTTAAAGAAATAAATTGTTACTAGTTAATATAGTATGGCGTAGTGGGCTATGCGTGTTACAAGTTGTATAATGTTTCTATGTGGTGGCCGAATGGTAGAAAAATAAATCTAGCATTTGATAACTACATGGAGATTTATATTAACTCTTTAACATTTTATTCAACATTACCAGTAATACATTTTTCTTGTCCTGAATTCTAATTTTAAAACAAACTATTATCTGAATATCTTACATACAATCCTAAATAAATTGTTTATTTATTTTATATTTTGTCTTTTGTGTAATTGGGTAACATGGTATTTGCTCTCACTTATAAATGACTTTTATAATTGCTTTCCTAGAACATGATAACAGAATGAAATCCAGTAGATTATTCTAATACTAGCCTAAGGCCCGGCCGTTGGCCGGCTAGCTTAAAGTTTTAATTGAACATAAGAATGTAGTATAAACATTATGTAAAAATTTAATACGCTAAAAATGTATAATGCAAAAAGATAAATAAAACATGATTAATAGTTTTGATGCATATAGATAAATGACAACTTATTAAAAGAAAACACAATATAGTGAAGTTAATATACTCTTTTTATGGCACTTGCATGACATCGAAACACTATTTTATCTATAAAAATGCCATCCGTAGCTTCATTATGAGTTTCTTCCTCGTGTAGTTTCATGAATTGCAGCTTCATCAATGAAACTTTAAGAACTTTTTAAAACTTCATAAGCTTCATCGTGGAAAAATATGCCACAATCTTGTCCTTGGTTATTTACCTATATTAAATGATTCAAGAATTTAAGCCCATAATCACCCATTTTACCCAACCCAATTTGAAAACCAATAAATGATACTTACCGATGTAGATAAAAAGTTGATATTCCAGCTAACCGGTTGCACAACCCAAGTGTATCAGCATATGACCTTAACTTTTACAGCCACCATGATCCAAACATACTATAATTTTGATGCTGGTACCAGGTAGGGGTCCAGGTTATGAGATAATCACACCCAAAAACGTAACCACATATGCATTTTTAGACAATATTTATGCATGTTGCTATCTGTTATGAGGCACACACAACCATTACCCAATTCAGTTTTCAAAAAATCATGTTCAATGGACAATAATGGCAAAATAAATCTGGGACCCCATAATTATAAGTCATCTCCATTACTTCATTTTCATTCTTATCTTTAGTATCTTAAGGACAATAGCCCAATTATTGCTATTGTATACTGCTTAATCAATCAACAAAATATTTTGCACTCAAGAGGAGCAATGTGTAAACTCCCAGAACCATACTCTCTGAACTATAATCCCTGAATCATACCCCTGAACCATAACCCCTGATAAAAAACAAAAAGCTGATAACATAAGACAGTAACCATAACCCTTGATAAAATCCAATAAGCTGAAAAGATAAGATAAGACGGTGACCCAATTCATTTTGTAGTCAATTTATAGAGTTAAATCATTGAACCAAAGCTTTAAAAATTGGATCAATCTAGACATTTCAAATGGTTATATCTCTGACCCATAGTTTATGAGCTTGAATCTTTTTGACATGCTGGTCTTTTTCAGTTTTAAAGCATTCATTTACATTGAACTTTGGGTTGATGATTCATGGGATATTGATTTATTACCCATTTCCACTCCATAATCAATACATTAACATATATATATATATATATATATATATATATATATATATATATATATATATATATATATATATATATATATATATATATATATATATATATATATATATATATATTAACAAATATTGATCATTACCCAATTCAGATACTTATGTAACTCTTATAGCATATAACTGCGGAAGTAACTCACTCTTCTATTTTGGCCATCCAAGAATAGATTCAATTTTTGCCGCCATTCTGTTGGTTTCCCATTAATAACCCAGCCCAACTATTGCATTTAAAAATTACAATTTTGGCCATCCAAGAATAGATTCAATTTCATTACCAAATCTGTTAAAAAAACATGTTGAATGACCAAAATTTCGTTTAAACTTTTAACTGTTTGATAGTTTTTATACCAATAAAGAGATTTTTCAAACAGAACTGGTCTTACTACGCAAAAAATGAAGTTGGGCATTATTTTCAACATTTAGAAAAGATCATATAGTTTAACAAACACAATGCATATGAACACAAAGAAAACCGCTGGAAAACTAAAATAAAAGTTGCTTACATTATTTAACTGTCTAACTTGGTTTCGGAGGCCACTGATTTCATAATCCAGGTCACCGTGCACTGGCTAGATGCGTAGCTAAATTCATCAGAATAGGTATTTGGTGGGGTGCTAAGCCTTCTCTGTGAAAAAATAAAAGTAGCCAAAAATATAATAGTAAAGAATTTCAATAACTTTCTAGAGTTCCTTTAAATCGTACATAAACTATAATCAATTAATCTTTATACGAAACAGAACTTTTAGAATTCTAGAACTAAAATGAGTCCCACTAATAAGAATTATTGGTTTTCAAAAATGATCTTGTTACAAAGAAAGCTTACCGTTATGCACTTCATCATGGTATTAATCAAATTCACTTATTCACATATGAAGTCACTGCAAAAAAAAAAAACAAATATAGCTCACAATATCAAAACATAGGAAATATAGGATTTATCATGATATAAATTACTATTACAGATTGAAGGCAAGTCTTAAGCTCCTTCGAGAAACTTAAACCTTCCATCTTCATCGTCTGATGTCATCTATAATTTGGATTATGTGCTCCTACTGCCTGTAGGAGTAATTTCCTTTGTATTAGCTCTCTGTATCCTTTTCCTATTTTAATTCAATGCTACCTTATAAAATAAAAATAAGTTGCAATCATGTTTCAAATAACATAAGACATCAACTAATTAGTAATTACTTTGACGCAACTTCAAATAACATAAGACATCAACTAATTACTTTGGTGCTTATCTCAACCATCAATTAATACATTCAACGATTCAAATACGCGGTTTCATCCAAAATTTGTGTTTGGGGTTTTATTATTTTAGAAGTGGTTATCTATCTACATAATAATGATCATGAGCAAGCAATCTCGAACACCCTTCCATGTGAGTGCATATATGAGTACAAAAATCTCCAAATAACTACAAATATACTTCCATCTTGAATAGTTTGTAAAATAACACATACAACACGACATCAAAAAGAACCAAACATAAAATCTATGCACTTATTTAATAGCAAAAAGATGTTAGATCACTTACGAAACAGTAGGGGCGATACCATAAACACAATTGAAAGGCATAAAAGCAAAACGCTTAAGCCTCTATATTATTCTTTTAGTCATTTCGTCAAACACTTGGTACATTCTTCATTAAACACCTATTACAAAAAGATCATTGTTTAGGCATTTTATCGAACAAAAAGTTCATCAATGAGCTGCGTTTTGTATTTAAATTTCTTCAAACTTTCCTACATTATCACAATTTTATTGAAACTTTTTGATCTAATATACCAATAAAATTATAACAGAAATAAAATCAAACACATTAAGACCAAAACAATAGGGTATAAAACAATAAACTACAAACAGTGATAACATAGTTAAGTGATAACATATTAAGTATACAATTCATCAAAATGAAACCATAAAATCGAAAATTAACATGGAAGAAATTTGTTTTGATATAAAATCGAAAATTAACCCATGACTTGATGAGGAGTTTAACCATCAATTCTTCTATCATCATGAATGTCGTATCCACGAAAATTTATAAGCAACAATTAAAGAAGAAAGAATAAAAAAACAAACCTGTATGCAAATTGATTTTTCAGTTTTGATAATAGAAATACCTATTGATTGATTCAATCATCATGTGAATATTATCCATTTGATTGAATACCGATCGTTGGGATTATTTTGATTTAGGGTTTACTGAATTTTTAGGGTATGGATTGATGGGGCTAATTTGATTTAGGGTAAGATGTGTTTGAATCATAATGATTTAGGTTATTTGATCGGTTGTTTTGATCTAAAGGAATTGTAGCTGGGGATAAAAATGTGTTTGTGTTTAATGTTGTGAGTATTTTTAGGGGTGTTTTTGATTATGGACCGTAGATCTAAAATAAATTCCAGGTGTCGAGTTTTAAGTATTTTTGAGGGGTAAACTTTCCTAATCCCAACCTTGTTTTATATAGGTGGGAGATTCAGATGATTTCATTTCATTTCATCTGTCACTTTGCGTCTACAACCTATGATAAACCATTACTATATATCTTCTTCTTTTTAAAATGGTCCCAGATATCTATCATAACAAATCCCTCGATATAATATGCCTGCGCAATTTATACTCATGTATATAACGTAATTTATAAGTTTAGTCAAACATCAACGTGTAGATCATTCGATAATATATTTCTGGACACGGTTGTTACTAAGCATGCCCATACACCCCTAAGTAACAAATTTGCACAAGAAGATTAGTTGTACAATACTTTTTTGATGTAAGCAATTTAACCTTCAATCCCACGTCGGTTAAAGAAATGAAGTACTATTGCTAGTTAATATAGAACAACATAATGGTTAATGTAAGTTCTAACTTCTAAGTAATATAATGTTTCATGTAATAGTAACCATGGTTGTTAAGATCTCGATCTAGCTCTTAAGATCTTCCGATCTTACGATCCCGTTAAGAAAAAACGAGTCGATCCTTCATAGGATCTTAAAAAGCATAGGATCTTAAGTATGATCTCGATCTTACCATAGAATCGTAAGATCTCGATCTTACCATAGAATCGTAAGATCTCGATCCGACTCGATCCCACTTCCCTTAATTTAACTAAGTTATAAACTATAAATGAATGAATTTTGTTAAATTAAAACAATATAGCAAGCGTTGATTACTGTAAATGTCTAATAAGAGTAAGATATATAGATTTTTTGATTAAAAGGTTCAGCGTCCTTAATTACTGATTAGATATTTTTGTATTTGAAAGCGTTACACGTCGCATTCTCATATTACTATAACTTTCAGAACTTTTTCTTCTTCTCTAATTTGTTATACAATCATCTTTGAATACGAATTACTATAAAACTAAGATTTTTAGACATTTAAGTAGGAATTTTATTATTTTAGAAGTGGTTATCTATCTACATAATAATGATCATGAGCAAGCAATCTCGAACACCCTTCCATGTGAGTGCACATATGAGTACAGAAATCTCCAAATAACTACAAATATACTTCCATCTTGAATAGTTTGTAAAATAACACATACAGTACTACATCAAAAAGAACCAAACATAAAATCTATGCACATATTAAATAGCAAAAAGATGTTAGATCACTTACAAAACAGTAGGGGTGATACCATAAACACAATTGAAAGGCATAAAAGCAAAACGCTTAAGCCTCTATATTATTCTTTTAGTCATTTCGTCAAACACTTGGTACATTCTTCATTAAACACCTATTACAAAAAGATCATTGTTTAGGCATTTTATCGAACAAAAAGTTCATCAATGAGCTGCGTTTTGTATTTAAATTTCTTCAAACTTTCCTACATTATCACAATTTTATTGAAACTTTTTGATCTAATATACCAATAAAATTATAACAGAAATAAAATCAAACACATTAAGACCAAAACAATAGGGTATAAAACAATAAACTACAAACAGTGATAACATAGTTAAGTGATAACATATTAAGTATACAATTCATCAAAATGAAACCATAAAATCGAAAATTAACCTGGAAGAAATATGTTTTGATATAAAATCGAAAATTAACCCATGACTTGATGAGGAGTTTAACCATCAATTCTTCTATCATCATGAATGTCGTATCCACAAAAATTTATAAGCAACAATTAAAGAAGAAATAATAAAAAAAAACAAACCTGTATGCAAATTGATTTTTCAGTTTTGATAATAGAAATACTTATTGATTGATTCAATCATCATGTGAATATTATCCATTTGATTGAATACCGATCGTTGGGATTATTTTGATTTAGGGTTTACTGAATTTTTAGGGTATGGATTGATGGGGCTAATTTGATTTAGGGTAAGATGTGTTTGAATCATAATGATTTAGGTTATTTGATCGGTTGTTTTGATCTAAAGGAATTGTAGCTGGGGATAAAAATGTGTTTGTGTTTAATGTTGTGAGTATTTTTAGGGGTGTTTTTGATTATGGACCGTAGATCTAAAATAAATTCCAGGTGTCGAGTTTTAAGTATTTTTGAGGGGTAAACTTTCCTAATCCCAACCTTGTTTTATATAGGTGGGAGATTCAGATGATTTCATTTCATTTCATCTGTCACTTTGCGTCTACAACCTATGATAAACCATTACTATATATCTTCTTCTTTTTAAAATGGTCCCAGATATCTATCATAACAAATCCCTCGATATAATATGCCTGCGCAATTTATACTCATGTATATAACGTAATTTATAAGTTTAGTCAAACATCAACGTGTAGATCATTCGATAATATATTTCTGGACACGGTTGTTACTAAGCATGCCCATACACCCCTAAGTAACAAATTTGCACAAGAAGATTAGTTGTACAATACTTTTTTGATGTAAGCAATTTAACCTTCAATCCCACGTCGGTTAAAGAAATGAAGTACTATTGCTAGTTAATATAGAACAACATAATGGTTAATGTAAGTTCTAACTTCTAAGTAATATAATGTTTCATGTAATAGTAACCATGGTTGTTAAGATCTCGATCTAGCTCTTAAGATCTTCCGATCTTACGATCCCGTTAAGAAAAAACGAGTCGATCCTTCATAGGATCTTAAAAAGCATAGGATCTTAAGTATGATCTCGATCTTACCATAGAATCGTAAGATCTCGATCTTACCATAGAATCGTAAGATCTCGATCCGACTCGATCCCACTTCCCTTAATTTAACTAAGTTATAAACTATAAATGAATGAATTTTGTTAAATTAAAACAATATAGCAAGCGTTGATTACTGTAAATGTCTAATAAGAGTAAGATATATAGATTTTTTGATTAAAAGGTTCAGCGTCCTTAATTACTGATTAGATATTTTTGTATTTGAAAGCGTTACACGTCGCATTCTCATATTACTATAACTTTCAGAACTTTTTCTTCTTCTCTAATTTGTTATACAATCATCTTTGAATACGAATTACTATAAAACTAAGATTTTTAGACATTTAAGTAGGATCGTAGAATCTCGATCCGATCCTACGATCTCGATCTTGCAAAGACAAAAACGATCTCACGTGGGATCGCGATCTTGACAGCCTTGATAGTAACCATAGCGACTATGGTATATTACATGGATACTTTATATTAACTTGCAATTTTTTTTTTTTTTTTTTAATTTTTTTTTTTTTTTTTTTTTTTTTTTTTACATTACCAGTAATACGGTTTTTCAACTTTTCTTGTCTTTACTTTTTACTTTAATAAATATATGTGATTTTTCTTTGAGATGATGTATATGTTTCTATTTTAACAGTAATATATATCTGGACACGGTTGTAAGCCGACACACCCCTTATTAACTAACAAAATTGTGCAAGCTGATGAAACAACAAATGTGAAAATCTAAACTAACTCACCTAATTCAAATTCGAACTAAATTGATACGGTTTTAAACCACTTGAGGAAGATGCTAAATTAAATGACCAAAATTGAGGTAGTAAAGAACAGTTACTAATAGTACAGTACTTGAAATTATTAGAATTATAATTCAAGTGAGTTTGAGTGTGACTTGTGAAGCTTGAAGTATATGTGGATTGTAATGAGTTTAGGATATAACTGGCAAATGTTTAGTAACCATTCACATGGTTTATTCGGTTTCCTTGCTTATTATAGCAAGCTTTGGCCATTAAAAAACATAAAAAGAGGAAGTTGAGGAAGGAATTTTAACTGAAATGTTATGTTTACTTAGCCTCAAAACATTTGTTGTTTGTTTATGATTTTTGTTTATGAGATATTGTTCATTAGGTCATGCATAGAACTTAAGTGGTGCACCAACAAAAAATAGAACTTAAGTGGTATGAAAAGACAAAAAGAAAAACACGGTCATATATCTTTTAGGGTGTCTTAAATCCATGTAGTAGAATTGCTCTTGTCATATAATAAATCTGAATAAGTCGACATTGAATTTTGTTACCTTTCAACCTTTTTTATGAAAGCAAAATTCAAACTTCAATCCCACATAGACTAAAGATAGGAACTGCCGCTAGTTCATATAGCACAAAGTAATGGATCATTGTATTTTCCAATTAATATCATGTTTCATCTAGCTCACTAAGATCCGCTGAAAACAAAATAATTTTGGCGGGTTATAGTGTATTACATGAAAATTTGTATCAACTTTGAACTTTTTCTTTCCTTGTAATATTAATTCTTTCGTATTTTGTTTTATCTCTAAGGCTATATATACTTTACTAATATGTTTTTGTTAATACATTAAGGTAAGTAAATTTTTT
The DNA here is from genome assembly GCA_014162995.1 of Artemisia annua. Lineage (NCBI taxonomy): Eukaryota > Viridiplantae > Streptophyta > Magnoliopsida > Asterales > Asteraceae > Artemisia > Artemisia annua. The sequence goes on along the minus strand of LBNU01004824.1, from coordinate 33,943 downwards.
TGAACGGTGCCGGTAACGTGCAACTTTGCCTCTTCCCATAGAGAAAGTATGATAAACCATATAGTTATCAATGTACTGCAACGAGGTGGTATGCCCGCGCGTTGCTGCGGGGTGTTGTGCGAAAAAAGTGGAATTTCTTTAGTTTGAAGTAACGTTTTGTTTAACAGAATATGATGCTATGATTTGTTCTTTGCTTGTTACGTTATGCATACAACATTACACTTTGAATGGATTTTATATGATCCAAAATCTGGATATCAATATTTACATAGGTTCAATTCTAAAGATGTGAGAGCTGCAGTCAGTGAAAATACATCTTGAAAATAAATTTGGATATTAGTATAATGACACATGCTTATCACTACAATCTTGTTCAACTTGGGTCTGTTGGCAGCAACATCGAACTGCACTGCTTTCTTCTACACATAGGCCTTACTGATGCGAAAAAGCAGTTACAAACACTCCTGTAAGAAAAACACATATCCAACATACAGTCATCCGAACACTACACCAAATAGGACGACGGGCGACGAGGTTTTTCGCGGGGACATAAATGTCCCCGCCGAAAGTCGCTAAACGACAAAAATGGTGCTGAGGTGGCACACAACCTCGCTGACCGTTTACTAGATTTTCAATGCACACTTTCGGCGGGGACATGTCCCCGCCAAAAGTAAGCACACTGTTTGCCAAATGCTGAGCTGACACACAGACTTGCTGACCGTTTACTAAATTTTCAACGCTTTCTTTTGGCGGGGACATGTGTATTATCATTTTTGGTCAAGTTTGACCAAAATAGTCCATCTAAATTGTACGCGTGAATTATTCCCGCTTTTACTTTTAACGGGGACATGTCCCCGCTAAAAGTGTATTATCATTTTTTGTCAAGTTTGACCAAAATAGTGCCTCTAAATTGTACGCGGGAATTTTTCCCGCTNATTTTCCCTTCAAAAGTACCTAAAATGAGAAAAGAAACGACTTTGGGTGAAATCCAAACCAAAAACATACGAATTAGGACTCAAACCGACCCCTAAAAGCGTAACATTTTTCGTCTCATCAGGAGCTTGTTGCGCTATCAAAACACAAAAAAGTTTAAGAAAGTTCTTGGCCGTCACAAAAGAGCTTGTACTCAAGCTCAAGTAAGTTCTTTTTAAAAAACGTTTTACACCAGCTTATTTGGCTTGTTTACAACTTTACACCCATCTACTATATTAAGTTATTTACCCTATACATGTTTATGAAAGGTGTCGTATTCTCATCCTTTTTAGTCATTATACCATTAGTAAATTTTAATAACACATGAGCTAAAGAATTATATTAGGAATCATTGAAGGGCCAAGCAACCTCTCGAACATCCTATTAGCTAAATTTCATATCAACACATCGGTAATCTAATCATTTTGTCTCACCTAAAGTAGATGCAATTACGACCGAAACACTAAAGATATGCCTTTCATCTATGGAGTTCACCAGTAAAAGTATTTCATCAAAACTCTAAAAGGTTGAAACAACCTTTACATAAAGCCTGCTAAATCATTATATTGAGATAATACGATCTTATAATGATGTTGGACTGAGCAACTAATTTTTTAATACATTACATGTTCTGAACTAACCCAGCCTGAGCCAAACTGAAATAACTCATTTTTATGACCCGTTACCTTACCCAAGCCATATTCCTGAACGAAATTAAAATGGGCAGAATCCTAAAAGTATGTTGAATACAAAAAGATGTTCAAATATACGAACCTTGAGCTTGATGGCATTGATACTGGTATTAGCTCTCTCATAGATCAAAGTCACCAAAAGAACATATCCAGTTCCCTTACCTTTGACTTTTCCTCCAGAAGTATCTCTTTCGTCAATTACCCCCTTAAATTCCTTTGGCTCCGTACTGTACACAGAGATATTACCTACATTTGTCATTAATTAGAATGTAAAAGAAACTCTAAATTAATCATCTTTAATTCCTAAACACATTGATCAGATAATTCATTTCAAAGAACAATCCCAAACACCCCATTTGAAGAAGTGCATATCAATGTTAATCAAACCAATATCTTGCTTTACTTGTATGGTATTTGGGATTATGTTCTGAGGTAGAATGTCTTATTATTGCAAGTGCAAATCGAAACAGTCATAGGTTAGCAAATCATTTGAAAAAAAGGTGATCATTTGCATTATCTAAGAAAAAAAAGGTGATCATTTGAATTATCTAAGAAAAAAAGGTGATCATTTGCGTTACCAAAAAGATGTAGTACATGCTCAAGATTAATCTGCACCTGCATTGCCAATAAGCTAAATTTTCCATTGCCATTACCTTTTGATGCAAGTTACTCCTCAAAATACAATACCTTTCGTCGAAAACCAACATTGTTGATTAAATATATACCCGAATGACCTTGCTTTATTTTTCGCTTATTCAAAAGGATCGGAGGTAGAAGTTTTGCGTTTCAGTATTCTTTGTAAGTAGCTTTGCATTCATCTGAATGTAGGATAAATCTGAATATTTGAAATAGAAATTAGATCAAAGATGATTTAGCCAGTGCATATACAGTTTTAAAATGTTAACAATTTATTGTCTTTCTGACACGTATTGTACTATCTAAAAGAGGTGAGGGACTTTAGTGAAAATGCTTTTCTAATCATAATGGCATCTTCTATCAAAATTGACCATTAACTAAATTGACCATCTTCTATCAAAATTGACCATTAACTAAATTAGTAAAGGATAGATACGTTCTGAAGCTTCTCTTTCCAGACATGGTTCACATTGGCAACTGAATGCAAATGTAACTTTTTTTCTTCTAAACGCCAAAGGAGTTTCGGAAACGAAACTTCCGAGAAAGTTTGCAAGCTCAGATTTTATTTGTTGGAAACGTTATTACTTCCGAGAAAGTTTGCCAAAACCCAACCTGGAACTAAAATCGTACATAAACTATAATCAATTAATCTTTATACCAAACAAAACTTTTAGAATTCTGGAACTAAAATCAGTCCCACTAATAAGAATTATTGGTTTTCAAAAATGATCTTGTTACAAAGAAAGCTTACCGTTATGCACTTCATCATGGTACTAATCCAATTCACTTATTCACATATGAAGTCACTGCAATAAAACCAAATATAGCTCACAATATCAAAACATAGGAAATATAGGATTTATCATGATAAAAATTACTATTACACATTGAAGGCAAGTCTTAAGCTCATTCGAGAAACTTAAACCTTCCATCTTCATCGTCTGATGTCATCTATAATTTGGCTTATGTGCTCCTACCGCTTGTAGGAGTAATTTCCTTTGTATTAGCTTTGTATCCTTTTCCTATTTTAATTCAATGCTACCTTACAAAATAAAAATAAGCTGCAATCATGTTTCAAATAACATAAGACATCAACTAATTAGTAATTACTTTGACGCAACTTCAAATAACATAAGGCATCAACTAATTACTTTGGTGCTTATCTCAGCCATCAATTAATACATTCAACGATTCAAATACGCTGTTTCATCCAAAATTTGTGTTTGGGGTTTTATTATTTTAGAAGTGGTTATCTATCTACATAATAATGATCATGAGCAAGCAATCTCGAACACCCTTCCATGTGAGTGCACATATGAGTACAGAAATCTCCAAATAACTACAAATATACTTCCATCTTGAATAGTTTGTAAAATAACACATACAGTACTACATCAAAAAGAACCAAACATAAAATCTATGCACATATTAAATAGCAAAAAGCCAAAAAGATGTTAGCTCACTTACGAAACAGTAGGGACGATACCATAAACACAATTGAAAGGCATAAAAGCAAAACGCTTAAGCCTCTATATTATTCTTTTAGTCATTTCGTCAAAACTTGTACATTTCAATAAACCCTATTAAAAAGATCATTGTTTAGGCATTTTAGTCGACAAAAATTCACAATGACTACGTTGTTGTATTTAAATTCTGTCCAAACTTTCCTCATAATCCCAATTTTATTGAAACTTTTTTAATCCTAAATAACATAAATATTATAAATAAATAAAATCAAAAACATAAGACCAAACAATAGGTATAAAACAATAAACTAAAAACAGGATTACATATTAAGTGATAACATTAAGTATACAATTCATCAAACATGAAACCATAAAATCGAAAATTAACCTGGAAGAAATATGTTTTGATAAAAAATCGAAAATTAACCCATGACTTGATGAGGAGTTTAACCATCAATCCTTCTATCGTCTTTGTGATCATTGTATTTTTTTTTCTCAATCAGTTAGCAAACAAATACAACGATATAAACTAATTATTTACGATTGATTGAGAAAAAAAAAGGGATCTTTCACATACTTTTGTGACGGAGAATTCATTTGGGGGGAATTTTTTTTGTTACGATTGATGAGATCTGGGAGAAGGTTTTTTTGTTAGAATTAAATGTTTGAGGGTATGCTGGAAGCGAACAATCAGGGAGGAAACTGATTAAGGACCGCTAGATTGAAATAAATGCCACGTGTCGAGTTTTATAGATTTTTGGGGGGTTGACTTGCCAAAACCCAACCTTGTTTTATATAGGTGGGAGATGTTTAAATTTATATGATATATCACATGTGATTTAACACTAATTTGAAAGTTTGATCTATTAAACGTAGATAGTAAAATGAATATAACTCTTTATACAATATATGAAATGTTTCACTCTTTTTTTTTACCAAAAACAAAACATTCATAATTTCCATCCATATATGACGCATTATTTCAAATACTCTTATATTAGACTGTTCAAGTCGGACAAAATATTAATTTTTTCATATCTTCACTTTTTGTTGTTGTGCTTGATAAAAATATCTATAAATAACTATTATATTAATATTCAAAATTGCATCTTAAAAAATATTATTTGAACATGTCTTGTAATAAAACTTAACATTAACGAAAATATTATAATTTTATTACCACTATTATTACAATTTTATACAGCTTTTATAAATTATTATTATTCTAATTTGTTAATCAAATTTATCTGCTTTATAAATGTATATTATATTAAAGAATATATTATTGTATAACTTATTATTATTAAATTTTAAGATATTTTATATTCTTATTATTATATGACTTTGTAATGAAATAAGTACGTTTTTAATTATTCTTTTTAAAAAAACTATTAACTTTTAATTATAAATTTATTGTTCATAAATGTCATAAATATTTTATACAGCTTTTATAAATTATTATTATTCTAAATTTTTAATCAGATTTATTTGTTTTATAAATGTATATTATATATTTTTTTAAATTATTGTACAACTCATTAGTATTATTAAAGTTTAAGATATTTTTATATTATTGGATGACTTTGTAATAAAATAAGTACGTTTTAATTATTATTTTTATAAAAAACTCTTAACTTTTTAATTGTAAGTCTATTCTTCATAAATGTCATAAATGTTAATATTAGTAATAGGCTATTACTAATAGCAATAGTAATGTGTTAACATCATTATCACTTTGCTTATATAGTCCAATTACATTTTTACATATCAAAATGGTGTTTTTGAAAAGTTTCTTAGATTAAGGATCAAATGAGAAGAACCCTTAAAATAAGAAGGATGAGAAATAGCTATAACTACACATTAGAGATGCATTAATTTGAATTATATGCATCCCTAATCTTTTAGATGCATCATAATATATTTTGTAGTTAAAACTTAGATGTGTATACATATATTAGATGTATTTCATCAAGTTAGACAGATCATATGTATTTTTTGTCCTCTGCGGGTCAAATTTGTTGCTAGTACTACTTTGCATCGTTTTCACATCAAAATCACTTTCGAACTAATTGTGATGCATCTAAATAAATAGAGATGCATGTAATTCAAGTCGATATATCTCAAATATGCGGTTATATGTATTTCTCATTCTTTTCATTTTAAGTTTTCTTCTCACTGGATTTTTACCCAAGTTCATAAGCAAAATACAGACAAAAATGTATCACTTTTTGTTTTGGGTTATCATACTGTTCACTTGTGTTTAAAGCATGTGAACTCCATATATATCATGTGTTAGAATATGTTCACGCGCAAAGTACTTTGTTACCAAACCAAACCTGATCTCTCACATTTAACATAACCTAAAAACTAGTTTTATTCTTTTTACTAAAATCGACAATTTTAAAACTTTATTTCTTTGAGTACTCCGCCTTCCTCTCTATTTATAACTTTGCAATAAAAACATATTGAACCTGTTATTGTCTTATATTTTCTTGTGAATGGATATACATTGCTAGATAGTGTAATCTGAAGAATAACATCAACAACGTTCTCCTTCTTAATACCCTCAATTCGGTAAGCACCATGTATTTTAAAGATTGCACGATCATTTATGTTAAGTTAATATTTGTTGAATTACATAACTTTTAAGTAGTTTAACTTTCATAAATTCAGTTAAAAATCTGTTATTAAAACTTTTAATATGATTGTCTTAGATATCTTTTAAGCTTTGAGATAACTACCATTCTTAAATTTCATAGTGTCTTTTATTTACTTAGGGGTTATTTTTATGTTTTGTGATGGACAGAGTCTTTTGATTGCATTTGAAATATATAGTCATGCTATATACCAAATTCTAAAGAAACATCTCATGATGACGAAATATTTGTGTACATATATGAAAGGACAAAAGAATTGATACTCTAGAGAGGTTTATTTGTCTATCTTGAATGTTATAAAAATTGCTTTTATTGCATGTTCAAATTATTGTTACTCTTTAATTACCATTTTTAGCATTGCTCAAATTGAATATCATGAATCTTTCAATGTGTGATACTCATGAATAAATTGGATTTTGAAGTATTTGCTAACTTGTTTTAACCCTTATGCAGTTTAGTTATGGGCCTATCACGTAAACAAACACCTCCACCTAGGCGGTTAAGATCACCACCACCTGTGGCTCTAGTCAAGCCATCAGCTCATGTTTCTCCTCAAACTATGGCTCCCTTAAAATGGTTCCCTATTGCTGCTTACGTGCCATACAAACCTATTTTACCTCCGAGCAAGCCACTCAATGTGGTGGTTCCTCCACAAGATAAGAGTAAAATGTTCTTCGCGGGATATTTGGCTCATGAGTTCTTAACCGAGGGAATGATATCCGGAAACTTTTATGATCCGACTCAAGTTGAAGTCCCACCCACACCCCTCGTGTGTCATGACTCTGTTGACAAGGGAAATTGTAAGTGTGTTGAGCCAGTGCTAATGTTGAGCCCAGAGCCAAGAAATGGTAATGTTAACAAGGGAAACGAAAAGGTTTTTGAGCTCAGGTCGAAGCCAAAGTTGAGCAAGGTTAACCCGCAACTTGTTTTGGAAGAAAGGTATGTAGAGGTCTCGAGGGAGCTCAAGAATGGGAGGCATATACCGGGCATTGTTAATCCGTCTCAGCTTGTTCATTTCTTGGATCTTCACCCAGAGTATAAGGGAAATGATTTTTTCTAAATATTTTAAGGTGTGTTTGTCATGAGGATATGGGAATGGTGGTATGGGTCTAGGAATGAAACAATATGTTTGCTTTGATAATATGGGTACAACAAAACCCTTAAAACAAGGGTGTATGTATACCAGCTCATATTGGTGGGTTTTAGGATTCCAATGTACTTTCTATCAAAAAAGAAATTAATAAAAATTCATTAATTAAGAAATGAAAACCACATATAGGAATATCATTATCTTTGAACATGCATTTATGAGAGATGAAAACCACAAATATAATGCTTGCAACTGCAACTGTGGCATCGAATCACTAACTACTAACTCGCCGTTAAAAAAATCATTATTTTTAATTATTCTTTTAACAAAATTAGTCAAATCCAACTTTTAAACCAAACAATGTTTTGGGATAAATCATACTGATATCCATTCCATCCTATCATCAAACCATATCCATAGTGATTCACTTAAGCAAGCCAAACAACACCTTGGGTCTTAGTTTTAGTTTTGGCTGAAGTTTTGTGATTGCGAAAGTTTAGAAAGACGATACAATTCGTGAATGGTTATTTTGCAAAATTAGTATTAACTTTCAGTTGTTTTCCTAGTGCTTGAGTATCCTGAGTAGACATGTCTTCTAGTGTTCTTGTGTGACATATTTGTTAATATAAATATCGCCTAAAAACGTTATTTATATTTTACGATCTTTGCTAAGTTTTGTTAACGACAAGGTGTAAACGTTAGTTTTTAGTAAAACATGATTATAGTTTAAGTCTTGCATAACTAGACTTTATTTGCTACATTTACATTTCATATTAGACATAACACTTTCATATTTCTTAATAACGAAAGTGTTACATCACATCATGTGCATTTATGGAAAGATTGTGTGTTTGACTTTCCATAAGACTTCTTACACATTTTGGAAGGATTCCAAGTTTATTCAATGTATGTTTGACTAGAAATAACTTGATGTGACATTGCTAGATATGGAAAGATTTCTTGTAAGCTTTGACTGTCAGACCTGGCGGAACCCTGGGGTATATGGGCGGAACCCATTCTTTGGTTCTGCCGTATCCGCCAGGCTGCTGGTTTGTTTGGGTATAAATACCAAACCACTTGCAAGAAATCCCTCATCACTTCTTATTACACTTTACACATACATCATTCATCTAACTCATTAACATTTTCATTTTTGTGTGAAGCTCTCTTATAGAAAAGAAGTTCACAAGTTCATATCCAAGTTACAAGTATTCAACACAACGTTGCAAGACTTGTTAGCTTAGCATTGTATAGACTTTGTGTAGTTTATACTTCATTTGATTGTGTATATTCAGTTGTGATCGGTTAGTATTTTAGGCCTTAAAATACATAGTGTAACGGGAGTGGTTGTACCCTTGTAAAAGAACTCGACATCTAGCTTTGTGTCGGTAATCTTGTGTAAGCGACGTGTAAGGTTTTCTCCGCCGGTGAAAGGAGCTTGTTGACTAGTGAAAGAAACTCTCGAGTTGGATACTCGGGGCATGGAGTAGGGCAAGGAAAAAGAGTCCTTGTAGCCGAACCACGATAAACACTTGTGTTGTGGTTTGATCGTTTCTTTCTTTATCCTTGCATATTACATATTGTCTTTAGTTTAGATCTTTGATTACACGGAAAGTTTCAAAAGATAATTAAGCAAAAACCGGTAAACTATTCAACCCCCCTTCTAGTTTTCCACAATTAGCATCAAGAGCTACGTTACTCAAGTTTTTAAAATATATTGTGTTTTAAAACTTGAAACGATCCATGGATTTTGAAAATTACAAAGAAGGGCAATCTATGCAAAGACCACCACTTTTTGAAGCAAACGGTTTTATATATTGGAAAAACCGATTTGAAAATTACGTGAAATCTAAAGATATAGATCTATGGTGTATAATCATTGATGGTGATAATATACCCACTTTTAAAGATACTTCAAATAGTAAAGATGAGGATAGCTCAATTACTAAACATAATGAAGATCAAAAGAAATTGATTGCTAAAAATAATGAAGCAAAAATGATGCTTTACAATGCTTTACCTAAGAAAGAATATGAAAGAGTATTTATGTGTAAAACCGCTAAAGAAATTTGGCAATCTTTAATTGTAACTCATCAAGGAAACTCACAAGTTAAGGATAACAAAATTGATCTTCTTATTCAACAATATGAACAATTTTCTATTCCCGAAGATGAGATTATTGATTGTGCATTTGCTAGGTTTAACACTATTATTACTTCACTTAAAGCACTTGACGAATCTTTTTGTAGCAAGAACTTTGTCAGGAAATTTCTTAGAGCACTCCATCCGAAATGGAGAGCAAAAGTGACGGCAATTGAAGAATCCAAGGATCTTTCAAGCATGTCACTTGATGAGCTAATTGGTAACCTCAAAGTTCATGAAATGGTTATGGAAAAAGATTCAGAAATAGTCAAAGGCAAGAAAGAAAAGGTCAAGTCCATTGCCTTGAAGGCTAGAGTTCAATCAAGTTATGATGAAGAATCTAGTTCGGATAGTGACGATGGAGAATACGCCATGGCCGCTAGAGATTTCAAGAAGTTCTTTCCTAGACGAGGGAAGTTTGTAAGGCAACCTAAAGATGACAAGAAAACCTTCCGAAAAGATCGTGATGACAAGAAAGGAAAGGTTGAAAGAAAATGCTTTAGGTGTGGAGACACAAGTCATCTCATAGGAGAATGTCCAAAACCACCCAAAAGTAAATCTCAACAAGCTTTTGTAAGTGGTATGATGAGACGAAAAGTGTACCCGTTTTAAGGGGTCATTTAAGCCCTAATTCGAGTAAATGTGATCAAATATTGCCCTAAATCATTCCTTTTGTCATTTTAGGTACTTTTGAGAAGAATTCTGGAAAACATGCTAATTTGGACGTTTTTGGAGCATAAAAGTGAAGAAAACGACAAAGTCTCAAAAGAAGCTGGAAAACCTACCTGACGGCGTCAGAGCACAAGGTGACGCCGTCAGCCAACATGGACAAAGGAGTAAAATCAGATTACACTAGACGCCCTATGAAGAAAACAAGATGTTTACACCTGACGGCGTCAGGTGTTAGAGAAAGTAGGCCGTCAGGTGTAATGCTAAAGAGTGACGGCCCATAGC
>LBNU01004823.1:8421-31624 GCA_014162995.1 Artemisia annua | reverse complement strand
AATCATACCTTCACTTGTTAACACGTATTGTTTTCTTGTGTTGGATCCGAGAATTTCCGAGTTATAGGATTGAAACTACGTATCTTAGTTGATCGGAGCACTCGTTCTTAGACGTGGAATTCTAGACGATGTGTCTTCTCGTTAAAGCACACCCAATCCGATTGTTTGGTGCATCTGGCTAAACTACAAGGTCGGAGGAGTGTGATATTAAAAGAGAGATTGAGGGAATTACGTTCTTGGACAGTAAAACTGAATCTGTTATGTGGTATTATAATCGATCTTTTTCAAGGCGCCGTGTATTTAGTTCATGCTTCAGGTTGCTATCTGTAGTCTGCGCTATGATATGGACTGCTTGAGCGTACGTCACATAGATGATTGGTGTGGACGATTAGTGAGATGACTTATAGGAGTTAGGAATTTGATAACGCACTCCTACGACTTTGTTAGGAAATTATCACCCGGTCATTTGTTCACACTGAACTCAAGCGATACAATTACCATTAAAGATAGTTAGGAGTAATAGAAATCCTATAGTTAAAACCTACTTTCCGCCACTGATTTTTCCTAAACACCTATAAAAAAATAAAAAAAAATATACAGTAGATTAAAGTAGATAACTTGGGTTAGTTTGACTACGCAACTACATTCGCCCTACCTCCTCCAAACCAGAGATTTTACTGCTTTCCTATAAACATAAAAATACAAAAAGAGTCTTCCTCCACCTTTAGACCTACCGATTAGGACCTTTTAGCCTAACGAACCACGTATTCCTGCGAGAGAAACGATCAATCCCGTACTTGCCACTAACTAATATCATCGGGTCAACGTACCACTGTCTGGTGGGGATTGCAAGCTTCTCGAGATCCCTCGAGAGGTAAAACGTAGTGCGTGTTGCAATCCACGCGCATCAACGAGCATACTCCAACAGGGGTTTATCATTGTGACGTGGCACCCCGTGGGACGCAAATGAGTAGTTTTTGCTACTCACGACACCAAACGCTCTTATTATTAATGGTATTGGCCGGTAGTTAATTGTATCCATAATACAATCATGAACAAGTAATTACTGATTATTAGAGAATCTTATCTTAATATTTTATAATGGAGGAAGCCTTTTATAAATAGCAGTGTTCTAAAAGGCGTGCCAAGGCGCGAGGCGTGGCCTCGCCATCACGAAATGGACCATGGCGGCTGTTCTAGGCGTAGCGTGGGAAAAGGCGAGAAGGCGTAAAAAGGCGCGCCATTTGGTAAGGCGTTGCGCCAATTTTTTGAACTAGTTTTTTTTTTTTCTTTTTTTTTAAATAACTATTTGAACGAGCATTTTAAATTTGGGCTATTTGGTATTTAGGCCTGGTAATTATATAATAAGTAGTCTAAATGTCTAATATAGTAGTCCAAATGTATATGAAATATGATATTATAGCATAAATGATAAATCTATAAATATTTTTTTGCCGCCTTAGTCACGCGTTAAAAAACGGCATGGCTTCGCCATGGCTCGTAAGGCTTGAGGCGTGGCCATGCCGCCACGCCACGCCTCACGCCATTTATAACCTTGATAAATAGTAATAGTTTAAAATTCAGCTTGTTTATTATAGAAATACAACAGTTTGCACATAATTTCTCTATTACATACAGTAACTTACAAGTTTTAAAGTTTAATGTACAAAATACAAAGCATTATTAATGTGGTCAAGATATTTAATGTAGTCAATTAATTAACTAGTCAATAAATACAATTAATGTAGTTATAAAACATCCCTTATATAAGAAATACAAATTATCAAACATATTGTAAAGTTTGAATGGCACGGCCAAACGGGTTCGAGCCCGAACGGGCACAGGCTTTTATTGTAAAAAAGAATATAATAAACTAAAATACATGATTTATCGAAAAATCTTATTTCAGGGTACCGGGTAGTAATTACTAAGGGTGTTGGCAACACTTCACCCACTCTCTCTCCCATCACTCACTCCCAACTAATCCCCTTATGCCACATCATTCACCAACTTTTTTCATCACTCACCCATATTTTTGTTGGCAACACATCACTCACTACATCTCTTCACTCACTTCAATTTTTTTTTTAAACAAAACTAAAATAAAACATTTTGCATATTAAGCCCAAAATTTATACCCAAATCTATTTCATCATTGAAGTAAACAGTTATTTACATTGCCTCAAATAGTAAATAGTTACCACACAAATTGATCCAGTGTCCAAAAATCACACAAATAGGCCTTTTGCATATTTAAGCCCAACCCTAAAACATCAAATATGTTGTCTTCCAAGGTCACTCAAAAACATCAAATACGCATCACAATTAGTCAAATACAAACACAAACACAAACCCAACGGTCGAAAATCCTTGCCCTTCCCGTGCGTGAAAGTTTCCCGTGTGGGATGGATCCCGGGCGGTACCGTGGTGCCGGCGGCGGTGTTCCCGCACGGCAAGGATCCCGTCCCGTGCCTTCACGCAACCACTGCCAACACCCTAAAGAATTATACACCGTTTCAAAATTGTGACTAAAAAGACATAAACATGCAATCCGTTACAAATTCAAGCCTTGAAAAGATAACCACGCCCGTTCCATATTTATGGGTCATCTATTTATTACGTAGTACTCAGTTAAAACCTTTCACCACCCCCAAGCTTATGGACTCAAAACAAATAATACTAACAAATTAAAACGTACAAAACCCAAACACATAGTTAAACACTACGATAAACACTATCTTTAAATTAGAAACTAAATGGGAGTAGTGTAGTTCGCCGAACATGTGACATTTGTTGGAGCATATAACTGAAGAAATGACTTGCATAATGCTTTGGAGTTTAGGAGATAGAGAAAAGAATGAGAGACATGTATTAGATAGGCTATGGGATAAAATCATAAAACTTAGCCTTTTGATATGCTATATAGAAAATAAACTCGTTAATATAGGCTTTCTACTCATAAATTTCTGACATAAAATTTTTCTTTCTTTAGCTCTGGGTCATGGCGATTAAATGAATTGGAAAATTAACATACACATATCTTGCTGACAGATTCATGTTCCAGAAAGCCACTACTAAATATCAATTGAAGGACTTCCTCCACACGCCTGGCACGAGGCCTCTTTCACTCGTATCGCCAGTACATGGGGTGAAATAATCTTTCCTGAAAAATGCAACCCCTCCAACAACAACCTTGTCGCCCGTAAAGTTTGCATAAGAACTACTTGTATGGAGTTGATACAAACTACGATGCCGATTTTGGTCGACGGTTTCCATACTTGTATTAGGATACATGAGATACAAGGAGAATGTGATGAGATTTGTAAATCGGAGAAAAAGACAGACAACGAATCAGACAATGAATCTTGTACTAATCACGGTGAAAACGGGGATGCTGATAATGCAAATGGTGAGGACGGTGATGCAAATGAGGAAGACGATGACTTCGAAGATGGTTATGATTATAATCAGTTTATTAATGAAGGAGGATGGATACGTGAAGACATGGCAGAAAAAAGTTTGGAAGATATTGAAAGTTTACTGGAAAATTTCAAATTTCCCGGCCAACTCCTCACCACTAATGCAGAAATCTGACAATGAAACTTTTCGTGGTTTTGTCAAAAATAACCATATCGAGGAAAGTGGGTCTACTGATATGTATAGTGGAGAAAATGTCGTCAAAGTTGACCCTATGAATGTCAGAGATGAAGAGGTATCACCTGAACAAACCGAATCTTTTGTTGAATGCTCTTTAGACCCCTCAAAATTCCCCAATCCAATTACCAAAGAATTCAGCTACTATTTCTAACACTCAAGCCCAATCCTCAACTCCTAACTCTATCTTAGGCCCAATTCCCTCAAAGTTCCCATCCTACTTAAATATAACAGACGGCCCAAATCCAAACCACAGGTGTTTCAGCCTTCCCGCAACACACTCATTCAAAAAACAAAAACTAAAAACCACAGGTGTTTCAGCCTTCCCGCAACACACTCATTCAAAAAACAAAAACTAAAACTATCTTGAAAGTATCGGTATCAAAAATCATAAATGTAGAAAGAGTCATAAAAAAAATAAAAATGACATGGTATAAAAGATTTTTGAGAAAAAAGATGGGTCCCATAAAAATGAGAAAGTGAAAGTCGCCTTTTAAAAAGGATATGAACTTGTGGGTATCAATGTTTTAAAACCCGGGTTGTCTCGGCAACCGTGAACCGGCTCGGTGACCGGGCCAGATGTGACCAGATTGAACCGTCGGTTTTTTGTTGACCCGGTTTGATAAATCTGGCCGGGTCATGACTTTTATCAAAAAATCTAACAAAATTTTTTTTTCTCCATCAACCTTTATAAGTTTAATTGGCAAGTTGAAGTAAGCATTTGTTAAAATTTTATAAAACAATAAATAAAAGTTATATATTATTCTTACAAACACCAACTATTATAGTTTTTATATACACCATTATAACATAGAATTATAAATTGATTATTGTTGCAAATTTTTGCTAGATTGTGATAAATATATAACTTAAAACCAAAGCCTTGTCGGTGGAATCTTAAATTTTTTGTGAATTCAATCAAAAGTTGGGAATAAAGTCGGATAAATGAAGTGATCATTCAACACTACTTATTAAATATACGAAAAATATATATACGTGTAGAACCGGTTCGACCCGGCGGTTCAACTGGTTGAACTGGTGACCCGGTGAACCGGTGACTAAACCGGGTCAATAAAAAAACCGGGCTTTAAAACATTGGTGGGTATGCTATCATAGTCTGAAAGCTAAAGTGGTAAACAAACAATTACTATGACTATGATTGTGATAACTTGATTCCAAAAGTCATCAAACAAACGCCTCCTAAACCAAACATAAGAAATGGAATTGGTATTATTAAACTCATATCATAACTCTTTTAAACCCGTACCGATAGTGAATCCAAATAACAAACCAAACACACCCTAATATAATCATTACCCTCAATAGTATTGTCTATTACAAGTTTACAACCAAGCCAGATAATTTATGACCGAGTGACGACTGAAATTTAAGAAAAAAAAAAAACATCCAGGATTATTATTTTATGCTGCATAAGCTTCTGGGAGGCATTAAGGCAGATCTTGAATTTTGGCAATGAAGTTGCAAAACATGTCAAGGCTTTTATCATCTGTAGCATTACCAATTACTTAAAACTGTCAAATCTTGTGTCATAACATATCAATTACAAGCTATATTATCATCTGATAATTTCTACTAACATAGAAAAGCTATCATTAGAAAAATAGACATGCAAAAAATTTGCCTCCATATAGAACGTTGAATTTATAAAGTTATCCTTAACTAGTTAAAAAAACATCTTCAAAGGTATAAAAGGCAATTTTAAAATTATTAATGGTGAATTGGTGATTAAATTCAAAAAAAAAAAAAAAAAAAAAAAAAAAAAAAAAAANGATGATCACCTTCTATATTTAAAAAGAATTTTCACTACTTGTATTTAGTAAACACCCTTGTATTTAAAGTCAATGTAACAGCAGCAATAATCCAAACTTCACGTAGTATCCAAAGAACAAATATCAAACATAAATTTTCTGTGATATAAACATTATAAAAAAGTAGCAATTAAAATAGCTACGTAGAAATCAAACAAACCATTCATTTTATATATAACTAGAAGGGTAACCGCGCAATGCGGGGCTGATACAACATAGTCCCCAAAACATAAACCGAACATAACTCGAAATTTGGGTTGGTTGATGGGGGTTTGTTTGAGGAGCCGTGGATGGGTGGGGGTCTGATTCTTCAAAATTAGCAGAGGGAGGTGGGGTGGTGGAAAGTGGTTGTTGGGGTGGTTATAAATTGTTGGGGTGGTTATAAATTGTGTATAGTTGCCATAATTAGTAATAAAAAGTCTGAATTTTAAGACTTTCTAATTATAAAATAGTTTGCATTATCATATAGTATAGAAGATAGTCAAAAGAAAGGAGTATATTACCTTCAACGAGCTGATTGCTTTTTGGATGGTTTAAAGTGTTTGTGTCAGTACTCATTCAATTATTAATCCATGGAGGTATGAAAGAAAATTATCATTTTGGCAAAGAAAAACTTTTTATTCATATTTGTTATTTGATTAGGCGATTTGTGTCTTAATGGAAGAATAAACAAAAAAAAGTGACTGATTTTGTAAATATGCATACAAAATATTTGATGGGTTGTACGTAAGTTTTCCTCAATTAAAAGTAGTGAAGATTCTTTTTAAATATAGAAGGTGATCATCCATTGAAGAATATTGGTAATTAAAGAAGGCATAAAAATAACCCCATGGGTTGTCTTTAACAAAACACTTCTTTTATTTGTAAGTTATATTACCGGTACTAAAGGTATAAGTATTAATGATCGAATATATTGATATCGTTGTTGTCTTTTTTCTCCAAGAAACACATCAGTTTTCTTGACAATTATCGAAACAATTGTCAAAACTCTCCAATGTCTCCATTTTTTTTTAATTTCGAAACAAACAGTTCGAGTTCAGAAATATTAGTCATGTACTTATTAAAGGGGAAAAAAAAATAAAAAAGCATTTTGTGAGGGAAAAAAAAAAAAAAAAAAATTGGTTAAGATATTCAGTTTTACATACCTAGCCTTGGTATGGTGTGTCCCTTGGGATGATGGATGACAAGAGGATCCACGAAGGATTCTACTAACTTAATACTCTCCTCTTTCATGAAATCTGTCTCTCCTGTGTTTTCGAATCAAAACCATTACAATTTTTTGAGTTTTAGTCACAGAAATATATTGTTGTTTAAAAACATGTAAACACGAATGTGCCAATATGAAAACTTACGTGTGTAAGATAAGTCGAATTTAGCCTTTCAAAAATCAAAATAAATAAATAAATAAATAAAAAGGGTCGAATTTAGTTAATTTTTCATTTTTATTTTTATATTTTATGCCTGTAAATTCTTAAAATATGGAAAAATGAAATATTACCCAACTTGTTTATATTTCCACAACCACACAATTGGTAGTTGACCTTAAAATGCGCACTTATTGAATATGGGTCAAAACGGACCATACATGTCGGGTTATGTTGACCTTAAAACCTTTTCCTATATGTTCTGGTAATTAATCTAGAACTAATTCTATATATGATTAGAATCAAAATCACAATGATTAACTTTTTTACGTTTGGGCAAATTTTGCCCGTTTGATCCCGTCAACCCATTTTCATACACAATTGTTCGATTTCATGCATTTGACTAATACGTGCCTTTGACCTTGTCACACCATTTCCATTTGTATCATATAAGCTTTATTTTAGCTACGAGATGTGTTAGTTATGTAACATAGCGTAACAAAATATGCCTGCATAAAAGTGAGTCAAAATTCAACCTCTTTTCTCAAATCTACTTAAGCCAAATCAAACTGTTATGCATAAGACTAAGTAATAGAACTATAGAAGTATAGAGACGTTATGATATACCGATAATGTGGATAGATGGGGTGGTGATAGGAGTTGAAAAAGCATCAGATGCAAGTTTAGGGATCCCAAACTTTGAACCACCAAATTTGGCACCTGATGCCATTATCACGAACTTCACCTTTGGAACCTTTGATAGAGCCACCCCTTCCCTTTGCATTCCTGGTATTGCTGCCGTTAATAGCGCCCCCTTGTTTTCATTTTAAACAACAATAACAGCAAAAGATTTATGTCACATACAAGTAAAAGTCTTAAAGAAACATTGTTACTCTTTACTGTTTACAGCAAAAAATAAGTGCGCACTTTCGATTCACTACACAATAAAGATTAAATATATCTTTATGAGCTGGTCTAGCCGTCTAGGAACTGACCTGAGAAAAACCAAGAACTCCATCAAAAGGTCCATTACTCAACATAAACTCTTGTATTTTCTCAAGGCATTCTTCAAAGTTATAGAATTCTTTAAATCCCTACAATAACATGTAACCAATCAAATTATATAACTAAATCACATAACTACATTAATCATGCAAAAACTATAACAAAATAAATTGATCACCTCATCAGATTGGAACCATTCGTAAAAAGGTGGATCATAGAATCCATCAACATCCGATTTGCCTTGAGCCGGATAAGGAGCATCCATATAAACAAGGTCTAGCTTCTCTAACAATGGTTGTGGCCATCTTTCCACTAGTTTTCGCAATATTGCACCACTTGTTCTGAACCCATGAAGACACAAAATTTTGAGTTTTTTGTTTTGGGGCTCATTCTCCATTGCTAAGCTTTGAGATGATTCAATCACTTCTTCTATAACATAGGTTAGGCAGTTTGTGTACTAAATGTATGTGTTTGGTAGCATATAAAGAATTCCTCGAATAGTGTCTGTAACCATTAAAGTCGGAGAGTGGGTGATACTGATTTCTTGATGGGCAGATTAGTACATGTATCTAGAATACTATACAGTGACACCATATAAGCTCGTTAAACTGCCCTAAACATTAAGTAGAATACATTAACGCGATTTTCAACTTGGGGCTATACAAAAGGGTAATCGCCTTGGGATTAGTCGGTTCGCAATGTCAGGTCGGGAACCCAGGGAACCAAAAAAAATGATTTGATGTATTTCGGTTTTTGATAAATGTTTAAACTAGATTATTTGACCGATTGATGACATACATAACATAGATGCAATATAAGTTCATATTAAATAAAATAAATGTTGGTCTTCTATGTATTAGTTCTTTGTTTTTTTTTTGTCCCTTTCCTCATATAATTTGTTTGATTAAGTGGGGAGAGATGCCTTCTATTTGTATGTTGGATCTTTGTGGGTTCTATGATAGTGTTGGCTTTTTTTAAAAAAATTAATGGAAAGTATCACATAAAATTATCAGCACTGTTGATTAGCTTCTTGAGGTTGTAAGTTGTATCTCATTCCTCAATTATTTCTATAACTTAGTTAGAACTTAGAAGGGACTGGTTATAAAGACCCGAAAAATAGAAATGGTACCCCTTACTTTTCTCGGTTTTTTTATTTTTATTTTTATTTTTAGAAATCTTAAGGTATCCACTATGATAGGTTTATGAAAATGTGTAAAAATGATGAAAAGGTTTATATTTCATTTCACTCATAGTGGACACTCATATCATATCTATGTGGCATGAAGAGGTTCTAATTCTTGAACCTAGCTTTTTACAGTTTTCATACATTTAATGCATGTGTTTTATAAGACATTTTATGAAGTTGTTAAGGTTTATATCATAGTGAATTTAGGTTTAAAATATCAAAAAGTCTAAAAATAGTTGACGTGACATTTTAGAAACCTTTTCAAAAGGTTTACTATAGTGAATGCTATTAATAGATTATTAGTATTCTCTATTCTAACACCTTTTAAGGGAGCATTTTATAAGATCACGGGTTTAGTATAAGATTTGGATTTTGTATAGAATGAAAGAAAAGTATGAGCGAAAAAAATGGTAAGGAAAAAAATTAATTATATTACGGAGTAATTTTTAATTAATATTCAAAACTAATAAATGGCATTTATTGACAAAAATTAGAGGAGTAATTAATGAAATGTGTGGTGTAGAATAGTTGTAAGGTGAAAGTCTGTACTATTATTCAGAAAAGTCATGAACATTGAGTGGTATGGGTTTTGAAGAATGATTACCAAATGGGTAAAAGTTATAAATACATAACGTACTTTCAATTTTGACTCATTATACATAATGTACTTTTTTTATTGTCAAAATGCTTAATTTAGTTTGTGTTTTTTGTCATTACGCATAACTAATAGGATTTGTTAAGGGTACTTCCGTCATTTCTTACGTCTTCATCTCCTACCTCCCCCCCCTTTGCATTTCCGGCCACTTTCCGGCCACCGGAGCTCACACCGTCGACCACCAAATATAACCGCCACCACCACCTTGTAGCTCCCTCTAGCACCACGAATACATCACCACCGCCGCGTATATCACCACCACCATCATCCATCTTTGTCGATCTAGCACCACGAATACCATGTCAAGTGTTAGCTCCAAACCTTGTGGTGATTCAAGGGAGGTGTTGGAGATAGAAAACAAGTCAAATGAGATACCTTACGTATCCAATGGGTCTAGTAAGAAAGTTGAGGGTTCTAAAAATTTTCACATGGGAACAAATGGAAATCATGAAAAACAACAAAATGGAACCTACAACATATCTGTTAACTTTGGTGCTAGATAGAAGCATTCGTCAAAAACTGTTAGCGTTCTAAAAATTTTCACATGGGAACAATGGGTATTTAAGTCATTTTGTATAATAAAGAACCATTTATTATGCGTAATGACAAAAAACACAAACTAAATTATGCATTTTGACAATAAAAAAAGTACATTATGTATAATGAGTCAAAATTGAAAGTACGTTATGTATTTATGACTTTTACCCTTACCAAATTTGATAGAAAATGTTACTACCAAACAACAACATTTAGCTATCTCCATTCTTTTTGTTAGAAACCAACATACAAAACGGGCCCTAAGTGTATATATTATTACTAGTAATTTTCAAGCTTTCTGTTAGGCTAGCTACATTCTAGTGACGTTTAAGATTTGATCCCACAAAAAACCAATCATCCGCTGACACGTCAGCGAGTGGGAGTTTTTTGTAAGAATTTTATGTGGATGTAGCAAAATCCTTAAGATTTTCCCTCATTGACCGAAACTGAGAATTTTACATAATTACAAAAAGAATAATTAACTATGTGAGATGGTTCAATTCTGGAGGCAGCTAACACACCAATGATATATTGATATGTGCAGTAAGCTACCATTGCGAACTATGTGCTATCATTATTTGTAAATGATATGTGTAGGTTCTTTTCTTGGGCATATTGGTGGCTTGGTGCAACAACGTCTACGTACCAATCGTTACTTTGTGCTATATATGTTTATCTAGCGTTACTCATCGAGTCATCGTTAAGCTTTTCAGAATATTGAATTCTCTGTGGGTTAGTGTTCTAATTTAGGCGGGTCATGCTACTTCATTTAGATGTACTAATTGTTTACCGAAGTCATGCCAAGGGGTTTTGGTGTTCAATTGATAACCGTGTCTTCTTATACGTGTTACTAAAGCAAATTGTCTAATTGTTGTATATAGATTATGACACCATAAACATACTTCCTTTTTTCTAGAAAACTTATAATATCCGAGTTTTCTTTGACGCAAGTTTCTTAATAAAGCGTTAATAGTCAATTTCTTCAATTAATTATTTTGTGTTTAATGCTAGCCTATTGTATCTTATATAAAAATTTTGGGGCTAACAAATTTGAGACTAAATCGTTGTTTTAATGACTTTATAGTTAAGACTGTCATAACTGTATATGACCTTGAGAGCAACCAAATACAATGCAATAGCTTTTACTAGCCATCCAAGTAAAAACAAACCGAATTCACGGACTCTAATCAATTTCCGAAATGTCAGTAATAATAACTTTAAGGTACGTTCTACTGATCAAGTAAGATAAGAATATAACTAAGGAGAAACATTCTAGTATAAAATTATGTTATTACCAATGTTTTGAAAACCGGGTTTGAAATCGACCCGGTCGAGTCACCGGGCACCGGGTCAACCGGTTCGACCGCCGGGTCAACCCGGTTTTTAATTTATTGATTTTTAATTATTTCGGCCGGGTCAACAGGGTTGACCACCGGGTCAACCGGTTCCACCGCCGGGTCAAACCGAGTCAACCCGGGTTTTATTAAAATTTTTTGGAAAAAACGAAACCCGGCCGGGTTTTGAGAACCGGGTTGACCCGGGTCACTCAAAACCCGGCGGGTCTAATCGGTTAACCCGGTTTTAGTAACCCGGGTTTTTTTAGCCGTTTTTTTGGCCGGAACCGGTCAAACCGGTTAACCCGGGCGGGTCGACCCGGGTTTCAAAACACTGGTTATTACTACACATGATTTGATTAAGACAAAATTGCACCGTTCGTCCCTAAAGTTGCACGTTTTTGCGCGTTTCGTCCTTTTTCTTTTTTTTTTTTGCATTTTCGTCCCTGAACTCTCATTTTTTCACGCGGATGGTCCTTCGACCCGATTTTTTTCTGACGGACGTTGCTTTGCAACGTTAGTTGACAAGTCAAAGGTCTTTTTGGTCATTTCATATTTTTGTTTGGCCAACTTTATGGAGAATATAAAACGGCTATTAATGTTCAAAAACTGTTGTTGGGCAAACCGATCATTTTCACACACACAAACCTTGAAACCCTAGTACCATTAAACAATTCAATCTCGAGCATACCGTGTTTATTGCGATGGCGAACAAAGATTGGAGCAAAGTGAAATACACTGAAGACATGGTAGACTATATCTATGAAAAGTATAAGAGTACCTGGAAGCCAGGAGATGATGTGACGGATGAAATGTTAGACGACTTATGGAACTATGCTATGGTTGAAGGTTAGCACATTGTTGCATTGTTCTTGTTTACAATAATATTTTCACTTAATGACTTGTGTTGACTTTTTGTTGATCATCTGCCCCATCTTATTTGACAGTTCTGAAAAAAGGACCCAGTGAGCTTTATCCAACCCTTGAATCTGTGTTTGATCAGAACCTAAAACCCATGAAGGGTAAGCAAGCAGAGGCGAATAAAGGTATGCATTCTGGTATTTATTTTTAAAATGGCAAACCTTGAGCATGTGTTTGGACCATTTTGATGTTGATTTGCTCTTTTGATGCTGCCCTAATGAATGAAAGCCCTTTAGGTTAGTTTATTATATGCATAACTGCAACTGCAAATTCACTTTAGCAATTAAGGGCTTGTACCTAGATTGACTTTAGCAAGTCAAACTGCATTACTCAAAGTCCAAATGGTGTGTGACTTTAGCAATTAAGGGCCTTTGTACTTGACCTAATGAATGCCCTTGTCTTGTGTAGCCCATTAGGGATATTTCTATGTCTGCATAGTTTGGCAGAAAGAGAGTTAGCATAGTGGTTGATTTGGCGTTTAGTTTCTTGTTTGCATACTTGATTTATGGGTTGTCTGTACGTGTGTTGTGGCGCTAATGATGCCCTTTAGGTTAGTTTATGATTTACGTAACTGAAATAGCAATTTGACTATAACAATTAAGGGCCTTTATCCAAATTGACTTTAGCAAGTCAAACTGCATTACTCAAAGTGGAAATGCTTTTTCACTTTAGCAATCAGGGGTGTTTGAATGTCTGAAAAGTTTGTTAGAAAAAGAGCAACCATTCATTGGTTGGGGAGATGTATTACATCTAACCTGTGTTAACCTATTTAGTTGCAGATGAGCATCAGGAAAAGGGTAGTGAAAGCAGGATTCAAAACCTTGAAAAGAAGATTTACCTCCTTGGGAAAAGGATGGAACCAATTGAGGATGTGTACTTTTACACAAAAGATTGGGTACGTGGGAGTGAAAATTTCAGTCAAGAAGGGGTTTCCGTTGAAAAGAGGATTGAACAGCTTGAAAGCAAGCTTAAATGGCTTGAAAAGAGGATGCTAAGCCTTGAGTATACGTGCTACTCGAAGGCAATGAATGATGTTGCAAGTGAAGAGGATGTTGCAAGTGAAGAGGATGTTAATAGTGAAGATGATGTTGCAAATGAGGTGTTTAGTGTGTCAAGTGAAGAGGATGAAGCTGCTCCAATAAGATCCAAACCTTCCAGTTCAAAAGCTGCTCCAATAAGATCCACACCTTCCACTTCAAAAGCTGCAGATGCAGTAAAACAGGAAGACATGGATGATCAACCAATCCAGTGTTCTGAAATGTTGCAAGTTCCTTCAACTTCAAATGCTTCACATGCTCTGAAAAGACCAAGAGGCAGACCTCCCAAAAGAGCCAGACCTTCCGGTTCAACTACTGCAGCTGCTCCCAAAAGACCAAGAGGTAGACCTCCTTCAACTAAAAAAACAGGTTCAACTGGTGCAGCTGCACCCAAAAGGCCCAGAGGTAGACCTCCTTCATCTCAAAAAACAGTTGCTCAAAGGAAAACATCTCCATCACAAGCTCCTTCAAGTTCAACTCGAAGAGGCGAGAGGCCACCACACATCACTGGAGTGATACTGGGTTTAAGTGCTCCTAAAGCTCAAGAGGTCGCCTCTACAAGGTCCGTTAGAAAGTCCATTGCATGGTTTTGAAGTTGACTTACTTGATGGTTGTTTTAGTTACATGGTTATAAACAATTTCTTTTGTTGGTCGATGTACCATTATGTAAGGGTTGGAAATGTTCCAAATTTTCCCTATTGTTGTTGGTGTATGGTACGTTTATAATTAACATATTAATCAACGAATATGAAATCTAGTAATTTTCAATGTATTTTTTTTGTAAGCTGACTTTTAAAAGTCAATTCAGCACATGAGCATATTTTTGACTATTGGTTTATGGCTTATTTGGAGATGCATTTGCAGACTGCAATCACACATTCAAACAAGTTAGTTTGGAAATGCAATTGAATTAGCCAACACTTAGAAAATATGAGATTTTCATTAAGCATAACTAGGAAAAGTTGAAAACACATTATCTCAAACATTTTTGGTTCATACTGTTGGGAAACCTACTTTGTACTGTTTTGTGTATTTCCTATTTGTATGCTAAAACTTAGTACGGGTCGGTTACGGTTGGTACTGTTTGGGTCTATCCTTTGGGTTCGCTTATATGTTTCACTAAATTGGGTAATTCATTATCTTACTTTACACAAAAGTATCTTGAAGCGAAACATAACATTTATTCACTCGATCAAATCCAAACCCTAAGTTATATCTATATCAACTCAATTGGTTTTACCAACCACACATACTCTTCTTAACGACCATAACCCAGAACCCTAATCAAATTTTTATTTTTTTCAATCATTATGGGGGCTTTGAAATTTTGTAACACACATAACATGGTTGCCTACTAACAGAAACCAGAGGGAAGTGAAGGGTTTCACCAGATAATTGATTTTCTCAATGCCAGTTACATAAGGTATGCTCTAACAAAGAATCCCACTATATATGTTTCTCAAATCAATCAGTTTTGGCGCACTGCTAGTGTCAAAACACTTGATAACGGAGAAAAAGAGTTAAGTGCTACAGTTGATGGCATAGACATGGTAATTAGTGAGTCATCTGTTAGAAGGTATTAGTTATTTGCCAGAGAAAGAAGTTTTCCAACATCTTTCCTTTATGGGGTATGTGCCAGATTCTGATAAATTAACTTTTCAAAAACCACAATTTTCCCCTTAATGGAGATTTGATGCGCGGGATTGCGACCACGCACTAGGGTTTTACTTCTCAAGGGAACTTGAGAAGCTTGCAATCCCCACCAGGCAGTGTACCTGACCGATATAGTATAGTGTAGTGGCAAGTACCGGGGGATTGATCGTTCTCTGCGGGAATAGTGTCGTTAGGATTGAAAAGCTACTCTAATAGGTCTAGGAGTGAGGGAAGATTCTTTTTGTATTTTATTATTTTTAGGAAAGCAAGTAAAAATCTCGGGTTTTGAAGGAGTGTGCGGAATTAATTGCTAGTCAACTAACCCAAATAACTACTAATGCAGATAAAATAAAATAAAATGAAAGTAAATAGTTGTGAAAACTAATATGGAGAGAAGTGTGTTTACTTAGATTTCCTTACTCCCTAACTATCTTTTACCGATTGATTGGTGTGTATTAATTGCGTGGATGACGGATTGTATTCCTTAATACCATTCGTAGGGGTGTGTACGGACTTCCCCTAACTCTATGAGCTCCTACTTCACTCCTATGTCGAGCCGGCTAAGAAGCTCCTAACATGGGATCACTAGAATTCGCTCATGCATTAAATACAATCAAATAACCTTAGTACACCTTGGTTCATGTTTCTTAAGACGTTCAAGCATGTTACCAACCGGAAGTCTGCCAATTTTCTTAAGCCTAACATCGATAATCACCCATCCAATACAATTAATAAAACACCATTCAATCAATAATCAATAGTTAGGTTTCATTAGATCTAAGCAAACACAAAGGAAACCTAGCCTAGCATGTTAAATAAAAGACAAGCGTAAGATAGAATCAAACAACACATAGGCATATTGAATGATTAATGGATTACTTATCTTCAATGTAACATGAGAGATCCAGGGGTATAAAACCCTAAAAAAGCTGCAAAAATCGTCTAGGGTTTCTCTCTAAAAAGTTCCACACAAGTTCCACCCTTATGATTAAAAATTATGCGAATATATATAGAAAAACAGATCTGACCGCGTCACGTTATAGTTCTTGACGCCGTCACCTCGCCGTGGTTAGGGTTTCTTGATGCCTTCTTGAACGCCATCCCTCTTATCCTTCTGCTATCAATGACTTGACGGTCGTCAGCTCCATGTTGACGCCGTCCAAGGGTACTATCAGCAGAATTGTGGCATTTTGTCGAATTCTCACTTTTTATGCTCCAAATAACGTCAAAACTCCTTTTCCAGAATTTCCTCCAAAGGTACCTAAAATGCAAAAAAGAACGATTTAGGGGCGTATATGATAAAATAAATAATGATTTCACGGCTTAAATACCCCGGAAAAGCGTGTACACTTTTCGCCTTATCAATACCCTTACACTTGAGGATTGCTGTCCACAGCAAATGCGCTTTTATCTAATCAAATACAAGTTAGGGGTCCATTTAACGCTAAATAAAAGTAAATTACACAATTATCGTTCCCGCTTCAATCATAATAAGCACGGGATTACGATACTATGCACCTCACCAAGTAGCTGTTTAGAACTCCTATTCTCAGGTGTGCATGAGAATTTACTCATAAATGAAAAGGACAATTCTCAGCACTAAACCTGTCGTAGCAATAGATTACCGATAGGCTTGGGAAAGATCGGAAACCTTCTCGCTAGCGTAAGACCTAAGATAAACTTATCAAAGAGACTTTACAAAAGGTTGCAATGAGGATGTAGGGATATGAAAACACGTTTGTTGGATAAGGAGATTCACTGGTGGCGAGTTAGAAGATCTGATTAATTACATGAACAATATGGCCGTTGCTAACCAAGACTAGACCACTAAACGCTAATTTAAAAACTATAATGAACATATAAATAAACATAAAAGAAACGGATGGTATCCGTATGTTTTTTTCTCTTTCTTGTTCCCATTTTTTTTATTTTTCTGTTTTTCGATTTTTTTTTTTTTTTTTTTGCATACCATCTTGCCTAACCATCCAAAATAATACGATCATATGGGCCTCTGCTCCCCTTAACACTTGAACTTTTACATACTTTACAATTTACTATTCTAATGAGCTTCGAGTTAAGATAATCGAAACACTTGGAGTACTTTTAAAATATTTAGCACATATGGGGTAATACATGTTGTTCTTCCCAAATTATCCATTACACTAGGACTTTACCCATGAAGTCCCAATCGTCCAAAACAATATGTCAAGGATGATCGACTTAGCAACCATGTATGCATTAGATAGATAACTAAGGGTTTAAACAAATTGTCACGAATAATGCACAAAAGGTGATGTGCATACAAGGTGGCTAGCGATTTGGGTGTACATTTAAGTGGGGTGTAAAAATTCTTCATTAAGTATAATGCTTAAAGTTAGAACGATAAAGAGGCCTGGAGGCGGTTACTAAGGGGTATGTGTACCAAAAATGGGTACAATGCAGGTGTGGGAGAATTACTTGACCAATTAACGTCAATGTATATTATAACAAAAACACAGGTGTAAAACAGGGTTATTAATGCTCTTATCGATGTTAGTAAATCTAACTACACGATTAGTCTCACTTGTGGATTCGGGAGGTCCTACGCAAGTTTAGAATCTAAGTTGCTACCTGTACACACCATCCATAGCATAAATGCTTTCTACCAATTCTAGGTCGAACCTCACATATTTGGTGGAAAATTTTTTTTAGTGGACGGTTTGTGCTAGTCATATATCCTATACATGGAGACGCTCATTAAGACCAAAGTTTACTCCTACAAATGTTGGTAAAAAAATTAATTTGCACTTAATTGCCCTAACAGGTATTTATCCTCGTTTTATACACATCTACGCTTTAAATATAACAAAAATCAAGCGTAATTGCATTCTTCTAAGGTATCGTAATTTACCCCCCCGCCCCCCCTTACACTTAAGAGAAACTTGTCCCCAATGTCAAATAATAAGATGTAAAAGTAAATAAGGTAAAAGAATGAAATCAAATACTCCCCTGATTCGCTTGGTGGATAGAGGGGTAACATGGTTAGATCTTCTTCCAAGAAAATGAACACTCAAAGCTTCCCTTCCGAAATATAAAGCATCTTCTTGTCCAAAATAACCTGTTAAACCTGAGAAAACAAACACGAAACCGGCATAACATCTGCGGGATAAATTTGTATAAGGATATAATGCTTGTGGAATGAATATTTTGCAGATTCCTGGAGTTTATAAGTTAGAGATCTTATAAAGCATTTTATGATTCCGGAAGAAAAACAAAACTTTCAAAAATTCCAGAAAACTGAACCTGACGCCGTCACCCTAGGGCTTGACGCCGTCAGAAGTGATCTGACAGATTTCTCATGTTAAGTTTCCGGGAAATTTTTGGAAAAACTCAATTCTTACTTCCTGGAAATCCTGCAAAATATCATAATGACTCGATACAAGCATTTGTGTAACACCCCAACCCGAAAAGGGCTAAAGTGTAACATTATGGTGTCAAAATCAGAACACAAGTGAAACGGAGATACAATACTAATACAAAACTTACAAGGGTTACAAAGGAAACAAAACAACGTACAAGGTACAAAAGGGCAACAACAATGCTAAGCCAAAACAAAACTACTTCTAAACATCTCTAAGTCCAGCAAGTATCTAACAGGGTGAAGTCTTCTAAGCCCAAAAGCAAAACCTTCGTCCATAACCCAGCTTCCTACTAAACCTGCCGCATGAGAAAAGAAATGCGGCTGAGCTTACAAAGCTCAGTGAACAGATATGAAGATAACATGCACATCAAGTGATAAGATAAGAGAATACGAGATGAACTTACATATGGTATCACGAGGTATATCAAAAGATTATCAAGGTTAAGTATGACAGGTCATCAAGGTTAAGTATCAAGGATTAACAAGTTTCAAGGGTCGTCAAATGTAATATCAAGAATTAACAAGTTTCAAGGCTTTCAGTATTTAACACCCAGGCCAAGCAAGTATCCAAGTAACAAGTAGTCCAAGATTGGAGTGATCAACTCCCAAGCTGTGAGGGGTTGCAATGCACGCAAGCCCAGTCACCAAATAGATATATAATGTAGTCCAAGTCATAATCATAATGGCCGTAGCCCAAGCAAGTATCAAGTCAAGACAAATCTAGGATGCATCCATACGCCCCTGTAAACAAGTCATAATCATAGCAGTAGTCGATAATCAAGTAGGGACGGCATGGTACATCTCTCCAACCACGCTAGAGTACATAATATTGGTGCATCAATGTTATGGTTGTGGCTACTCCACAACAAGTAGCACCTGGGTAAAATACTGAAGGGTCAAGTAGTCAAAGTTCAATATTAAGTACAAGTGTCAAGTCAAAAACAAAGGTTCACGTCAAAGGTTTAATATCAAGTGTCAAGGTTAAAGGGTCAATATCAAGGGATCAACTAAGGATGTAATATCACACGGGTCAAAATGGAGAGGTCAAAGCCAAGGTTCCAATCCACAGGGTTCATTATTCCAAATTCCAAAGTCCCATAGTTCATGATCAAAAGGGTCATAATGAGAGTTTAAAACAAAAGATCAATTTAGTAGGTTCTCATCACTTGTTTAAAAAGGTTCGTAGTACCATCCCATTTAGAAGGTTTATAACAAAAGTTCATTTAGAAAGATCTTCCCAAAAGGTGACATTTATAAATATGATCTTTAATAAAGGTTTTCATAAAAGGTTCTTTAAAAGTGGTCTTTATGCATGTATAAAATCCCATAGATAAGTGATCTTAAATCATATTAAAAGTGCCGTTATAAAATCGTTTCTCCTTTAAATGTTTCCATATCATAATTAAGAAAAGAAATTTCACCTCCCGTTATATTATCCCAAAAGAACATTTGGAGTCTCACAAGGGTTTCACCTCCCGTTACAATATCCCAAAGAGCATCCAAGTCTCACAAAGGTTCAAAGGTGAAGGTCACAAAGGTTATCGAACGGATCGTAAGAGTTCAAACGAATGACAATAGGTTCGCAAATATCGGTGAAACACATCAATCATGGAGCCAAGTACGAAGGATCATAATCAAGATCAAAAGAAAATCATAATACAATAAAAAAAAATCAAAGACAAAGTCAAGAGAGAGGAAGTGTGCACATCTTACTGAAAGAGTACAGAATATCTGTACCTTAGCCGAGTCAAACAAACCGAGATTAAACGAAAGGAGAAAGGTCATCCCTGCTTCACCAAACCTAGGAGCATAATGGATTCGAATCAAGAAGAGTTCAAAACATGTAAGTTACCCCTTTTAGTTATCTTTCAATTTTTAGTAACTTTCCACTTTAAGTAGTTTAAGCATTTTAGAAGACTTTCTATTTTTAGTGAGTTTTCTTATTTAGAAGGTTTCCAATTTAGTAAGTTCTCGCAATTGAAATTTAATACTTAAAGATTATAATTGACAATTAATAATATTTAAGGTTAAAATGACCAATATAATATTTTAGGTCTTAAAATGTCAATATTATAAGTTTTGGGGTCTAAAATGTAAATTATCAAAATTAAATATTAAAAGTCAAATAAAATTTATTTTAAACTTTATTTTAATAAATTAATATTAAGATAAAAATTTTGGACCCCGTCATTATAAACTTATATAATTATTAACGTACCCACGATCTTAATATTTATGCTGCAACGACCCAAGATTTTTATAAAATCATGTATAACTTGTTTATAACCCGACATCGGTTCACTTCATCCACATACACACGACACTCTTTTTGTTATTAAAATAAGCCGAACCAAACACTCTTTTTGTGCATGAAAATTATAGGTCGAACATGCATGCATAAAATTCTCTTTTAAATTTTCATGTAGCGTACAATATAATACTATCATTTTGCGACTTGAACCAATAGACAACAAGCATGCCTGCATTCTTATTTTACTCTCATATTAGATCAGGTTCACATGTTATATATATAGTTTGAACTCCACACGACTCTCATGACTACGACACAAAACAACATATATGCGGCGTATTACTTCGTGATTTTATGTGACATAAAGGGTTGTTCATTAAGGTCTGTTTAGGGAGGAAATCAAGTCAACAAAGCGCTGCCAAAACGACACCAAAACAGTCCGTAACATAAAACAGTTACATATAGGCGTATAAGTTTTAATATTTTGATAAGCTCATTAGAGTTCTAACTACTTTTCCCGCCAAAATGTATCTTTTAAATATCTGTTAATCATCTCATTTGTAATCAGCTTTTAATCAAATAAAATCCTCTCTCTCTTTCATTCATTGTTAACAGAATTCAGTTACAATTTCAAGAACTACTTTTCGATCTTGATTCTCATTTCGATAGATCCTGAATTGTTCTTAATAACTTCGAGATCATCTCCTGGTTATTTCTATCATTGTGTTTTGGTACTTATCAATTGGTATCAAGAGCCAGCCCTACCGTTCGAGGTTCCAACACTCGGAGTGGTGGCCTGTGGAGTGGTGGCTTGGACCCGAAAGAAGGGTGCCAACCGTGACCAACACAGCCGTGACCAACGAGCTCGGAGTGGTGGCCTATGGAGTGGTGGCTTGGACCCAAAGAGGGGTGCCAACCGTGACCAACATAGCCGTGACCAACGAGGACGTTGGTTCTTCAAAGGGTGGGGTATTGTTACGATCCCACATCGCCCAAATATGGGATTGGGTGGTGGTTTATAAGTCTAGGTGTTCCCTCCTCTTGATAGGGTCCAAACACAAATAACCAGAAATCTTATGGGGAAAGAGAAGATCAATGGCTAAAACGTGGTATTATTATAGAAAGATTGAATTACAAGAAATGAGATGATAAGTGAGAGAAGATGAGAAATTGAGAGGGAAAGTTAAAAGAGAAATGAGAGATAGGGAAAGTTGGTTACAAATCACAATTGATGAAAATGAAATACAATGACTGCTATTTATAGAGGATGAAAGAGGGGAGTAACGGTCTTTCCCGCTAAAGCTGAGTTCTAACAACTTTGACTTTTCTGTTGACTTTGACCATTGGTTGACTTCCAACATTTGGCTCACAACATCTAAAATCCACCCTGCTCTTTGTGGAAAGATGCTTTGACCCTCATGAATCTAAAGAACTGGCATGTAATTCCACCATAGAAATTCGATTCTTTCAGCCATGGCCCACTTGTAATTCCCCAATGTTGCAATGATGGCCTTGGGTGTGTTTCAAGTAGTTTACTTTTAAGGCTTATCCCAAAATGTCATATGTGTTGAAGTGTATTCGATTTACCAGTGGAGTCACTTACAAAGGCTTGATTCCAGTGTGACCCATCCGGGCTGCACTGAAAAATAATATAGGCAGAAACTTTGACAAGTAACATCGGAAATGTAGAACCAGACACGGCTGCTCTTCTTGAACACCTTAATAAATACCTTGGGTAGGCCCTGTAAAATAACCTCTGTTGGTTCATTCTCATTACTCTCCCCTATACTAACTTTTTTCGACCATCCAATGAAGTATTTTTATATTAGGTTGTTAAATAAGTGGTTCATCTAGCTCTTGTCGTGGTCTTTCTTAAACATCTCGCTGTGAAGGTATATTACTTGTCAATCTCTTATTCAATAATTTTTTCAGTGTCTAGTGGCCGGTTAGTGGTCAACTGCAGATAAAAGGTTTGTAAGTGGATGTAACCTCTCGCAAACGATCAAAAACTGGTAATGAAAGTGGCTCGAATACACTTAGCGCTGTACATAATAGAACATTATTGGCAGTACAGCAGTAATACACGCCTACCCCTACCACACTACATAGGCCAAAAGATTTCATGCACTCGGAGAGGTATTCGACAGTGGCTCCAGCACATGTATGTCAGGCTGAAATAAAAATCGATTTGCTTATATATATAAATGGTCCTACACAATAACAATACCGTATAAAGTTATCCAAAAGAAAATGGGGAATTTAGCATTTCTCAAACAAGATGCTCAGTAGCTCATATATAGATGCATGTTGAACGGAGTCAGGAGCCATTTCTTGTTCAAGCGAAGGATTGGATATGTTGTGAGCCAAATGGTTGGAA
>LBNU01004821.1:74165-91407 GCA_014162995.1 Artemisia annua | reverse complement strand
AAGTGACAAGATGGGAAACTACAAAAAGATGGAGAATTTTGAAGATTCTAGAAGATTTACTTAAAAGATTTAGTTTCCTAATTGTATTATGATTCCTCTTGTAAACCCTAGATGTCTCTAGTATATAAAGACACATAGGGTCATTAGTTTCATGGTACGTACAAGATGTAAACACCAAAGGTGTGTGTGTGTGGGAACCTAGGCGTAGGGATTTGGGAAAACGCCTAGGGTTTGGTTTAGTGTTTTAGTTTAGAGAGCATGTTCTACTTGATCAAGGTAGAACATGTTAATTTGTTTATTAGTGTTAGAGATTATGAATGAAAAACCTTATTCATAATAATGATTGATTCTATGTTTGAATATTCCGCCTTCATTATTATGTGTTCCTAGATATTAAATAATATTAGACATCGTCTAAGAGTCATAAACGGTCCAAGAAACTATTTTGACCACGGTTTTAGTTTCTACATGTGGTATCAGAGCCTGGGGCTCGTGATATCTAGGATAATACAAGGTTTATGTTTCGAAGAAAGCAGCTTTGAAAGTGGTCGATCGAGTTTGAAGGGTTTTGGCATAATCGGTTTTGAAAGTTTCGTATTACAGCTTGTCGTCTTTCACATGGTTGAGGTATTCGCATATTACTTTTAATTGTTACCTTGTACTTAATTGATGACAGTATATGATGGGTCAGTATGATAATAATATATACCTCGTACTTATGATTGGTAATTTATTCGGCTGTGAGGATCGTCATTAAATAAGCGATCATATGATTCAAGAATATTTATTGTCACTTGATTGGTACAATTAATTTTTAAAGAACATGGGTCGGTGCTAATTTTTCACAAATACCTCGTACTAATCATGGATATTAATGGAGAATGGTGGAGCCCTTAATTGATTCAATAAATGGTTGGAGTATTGCTGCTCATTAATGATTTTAATGATAAATGGGATTTTGTTTAATGGCTACTGAGAAGTATTGATCGCATTATGTAAAGGTTTACTCCGTATTATTTAATGATCAGTTTTGATCTGATTGGTAAAGTGATTATTTAAATCTACACCCTATACGTATAATTGGTGGCAATGAGTTCTTGATCACGTGATGACTGGGTTGAAAGATCGATGCAATTATTTAAGATTGCGAGTGATGCCGAAAAACATAAATATTCACCTATTACTAATATTAATGACAAGTTTTTGTGAATTGCAAAAGTGATGCGTCAAGTAGGTTGCGTATTTTTGAGGATTTAATATTGGTTGAGTGTGGAATGTGGGGCTTGTTATAGAATAAATCACGTGTCATTAATTAAGTGACATAGATCTGTTTGGAGTTTCGTTTATGCTGCAGCTGCTTGTTTATTATTGGCGACAAGCAGATAAGGAGATTGGAAGATAGCTGCTATTGTCGATTGGTTGATATGGTTGGTCATATTCTAAAAGGGTTACAAGTAATATGGATATTAGTTTGTTTATGTCTCAGTTGCTGCACTTTATTGTTAAAGTACTGCTATGGCCAACTAAGTACTGCTCCTATTCATTCAAAGTACTGCTATGTACTCAAAGTACTGCTGATGTTTATCTCAAAGTACTGCCCGTGATTCGAATGAAGGTACTGCTCGTATACTCCAAGGTACTGCTCTTGATATTAAAGTACTGTTGTATTTGAATGCTTTATGGAGACATGTAAAGTGTTTTATGGTTCAATATCTATGCATGGTTTANGGTTGGTCATATTCTAAAAGGGTTACAAGTAATATGGATATTAGTTTGTTTATGTCTCAGTTGCTGCACTTTATTGTTAAAGTACTGCTATGGCCAACTAAGTACTGCTCCTATTCATTCAAAGTACTGCTATGTACTCAAAGTACTGCTGATGTTTATCTCAAAGTACTGCCCGTGATTCGAATGAAGGTACTGCTCGTATACTCCAAGGTACTGCTCTTGATATTAAAGTACTGTTGTATTTGAATGCTTTATGGAGACATGTAAAGTGTTTTATGGTTCAATATATATGCATGGTTTACAAGCAGTAAGGGGAAGTACATATGAGTTTGATTGGTTTTGGATTACACACACAGAAGGTTATTTGGTACACACACAGGAAGAAGTTTTTGTTCTTAAAGGTTTCAAAAGGCTCGTTATTTGGTTTATTTGATTAATTGATTACGAAGAAAGTTGGATATCATTTATTTGAAGTTGTAGTTGAGTTTCACAGGTTTGTGTTCTTATCATATAGCTTGATGAATCTAGCAATGTGTGATGTTTCTTATGATGCTCTATGCACACATTGGCTATCACTTAAAGGAGTTACATTGTAGTGCTCAGTGTCTCATATTAGTTGAGGATTTTATCAAGGGATTGCGGTCTACTTATATTTAAGGTTCGTATAAGTATGGAGTTCCGTGGATAGTACAAGATTTAAGACACAAGTTTGGGAAATTCTACTTCTTCATCAAATTCGTTATACTCGGTTTTCTTCACATGTGATCATTACAAGGAGCTTACAGATTTGAAGAATCATGAAGATGGTTAGCACATTGATTTCAGGGGAAGTATTTTATCATGTGTTTTAATCATTTGATGTACATGCACCACTCAAGGGGAAGCTTTCAATTCGTTAACTATTTGTTGATAACAAAAAAGGGGAAGAAATCTTGGAGTGGGATAGCATAGCTTAAAAGGAAGACAAGATTGTTTCATTCATGGCGAGAGTTAATTATCTCAATTTCTCTACTTTGTCTAGGGAAGTTCGTACAAGAATGTGTTTGTTTTGTCATCATCAAATAGGGGAAGATTGTTGGGTCTATTAGATTTGATGATATAAAACAAGAAGTATGAAACATGAAGGGCCTGAAGTGACAAGATAGGAAACTACAAAAAGATGGAGAATTTTGAAGATTCTAGAAGATTTACTTAAAAGATTTAGTTTCCTAATTGTATTATGATTCCTCTTGTAAACCCTAGATGTCTCTAGTATATAAAGACACATAGGGTCATTAGTTTCATGGTACGTACAAGATGTAAACACCAAAGGTGTGTGTGTGTGGGAACCTAGGCGTAGGGATTTGGGAAAACGCCTAGGGTTTGGTTTAGTGTTTTAGTTTAGAGAGCATGTTCTACTTGATCAAGGTAGAACATGTTAATTTGTTTATTAGTGTTAGAGATTATGAATGAAAAACCTTATTCATAATAATGATTGATTCTATGTTTGAATATTCCGCCTTCATTATTATGTGTTCCTAGATATTAAATAATATTAGACATCGTCTAAGAGTCATAAACGGTCCAAGAAACTATTTTGACCACGGTTTTAGTTTCTACAATGCAGTTTCTAATAAGATCACCTGATGCTCCTGCGTTTGATACTTATCCACCTGTTGTTGTAGCCGCGCAGTCGTTACTCAATCTCAACAAAGATCAGACTGTTTCAAATGCTGAAGTACGTAAATATATACATACAAATCATTTAGATTATCATGTACATTAGCTCGTTTAGGTATCCGTGACTGTCATACTGATGCATGTATGTTTATGTTAATTTGATCAGGAGGGTCATTTTACGGACCAATACCTTAACCTTGACAACGCAGACAAGAATGCAGACGAGTTTTCCTTAGATGATATTATGGAAGGTGAATATATACATGACAAGGATGGAAATACAGAAGGTTTTGCTGCAGAAATGGTCGTTCCTGGTTGTAATCCGGTCAACAAGCAAGACATACTCGTGCCTAACCAAGATTCTGAGGTACGTACGAATAGATGTTTTGTATAATTTATATGTTGTAGGTTTTCTGTTATAACACATTATATGTTTTAAACACAGAATCAAACGGTCAATCGTGAATACGTAAATGTTGTTAAACCAAATCAGAAACCTTGTTTATCGAAAGTATTTGCACCTGTCATTGGGAAGCAGATGAAAAAGAAGACGACATCACCTAATGTTATCAAGTTTCAACAGGCTATCGCTTATAACAGCTTGAAACGAAAGAAGAAGAAGAAGAAGAGATGTTTTTCTGCAGTAAAATCAGAGCCAGTTGAGCAACCATCTAATGCTCCACGCATTCCAAAAACAAGGTCAATGATGGTTAAGGCGGCTGTTCTATCTCCTATGGTTGCGGAGGTATACCAGTTATAAACCTTATACGATGTTGAATATGGAATGTGTCCATGTTTAATTTGTATTTTCCTACTTTTAGTTTCAGGAAAAGGTGGTGATTTCCCCAAAACCTGTGCCAAATTTCCATAAACCTGTGACAAGGTCGTCTAAAACCAGTATAACGTCCCTCGAACCTTTTCAAGAGGTATCCAACTAATTTGTTGTAACTTTAAGAGGATACTAAATTTTCTTTTAAATAATGTTTTTTCTATTTTAAGAATGTTAGATATTTATTATAAACTGGTTATTGCTATTCAGGATCTTTCACGACCCAATGCTCGCACAACGGTAAATGTGCCTGAGCATATCAGAATGTTTTTGAAGGAGATCAAGCCATCCAAGTATTGGTTTCCGTGGGGTCGTTGTGACATTCATGTTGACCGTCGGTTCTGGTTGGCGTTAGCTGGGCTGGACACTTTTAAGAAAGGCTGGTTGACTGACAATGTACGTAACATAACTACATCCCTTTTTAGTGTTTTTTATACGCAACTCTGTATTTAAGTTGGCTTATTTTATTTTGAATGCACAACACCTTGATCTGTGGGTTGATCTATTGTGGCGTTTTAGACCAAATGAGGCTGATTGGGCTGTTGTAAGCCCTCATTTTTCTCAAGCTATCCTTGCTGGGGTTTTTCCTACTTACTATTCGAACGGGGTCAGGTACCCAGTTCCATGGAAAGATGTTGAAAGGGTACGTATGTCTTTGTTTTTTTTGTTTTTTTTTTGTTTTTTTTTATTTTTTTTTATTTATATTTTTTTTGCAAATACAAATTGTGATATTCAATTGTGTATATCAGGTATTTTTTCTGGTTAACGAACCAGACAAACATTGGATTTTAGCTGAGCTTCACATCGCAACTGGTGTCGTTACGTTTTATGACTCGCTTGGGTTGGTAAAGTCAAGCAGAAGAAGCTGTTGGAGGGCCATGAAAAAAGACCTGCCATTGCGTCTGATTTCCTACCTAAATGAGTGCGGTGTTTTGAAGAGTAAAGGCATATGCATTGACACGTATGACATCTCATATGACTTTGCTCGTGTCCCGGTGCAAGGGGGTCTATTTGGAGACTGTGGTGTGTGGGTTTGTATCTGTTTATACAGGTTGTGTCGTAACGAACAACTGGAAGTGAAGGACCCCGTGCAAGCAGCATTAGCGTACCGTGAACGTATGCTGGACTACTATTTTGATAACAAGGTTGAAACAAAATGATCTGTAATCGTTGTAGAACAATTGCCTTATTTCGCTTATTTCTGTGCTGTGAACTACCTATCCCTAGCCAAACCATGTTCCTGTTTGGCTTGTATGCTGTGAACTATCGTTGAAACCTGCACTCAGCGTTGAACTATCTATCCCTAGACAATTGACTTATTTCGCTTATTATGTTGTGGTACTGGATTATGTCTTATATTAACGTATTGTCTTCTATTATATTCCTGTTTCTTTTCTTGGCATGTAGGAAGTTGTTAACAAGCTTAGTATTTAACATTCACCAAGCACTTGTTATACATAAACAACAAACATCCAAAGTACATAGAAGTGATAAACAACCAACAACATAACATGTTACTGCATGATACTAACTGCTATTACAAAAGAGATTAACACAACAAGGACACTTATGAGAAAGAAGAGTTTGTCATAAAATTGCACTTTTGCCTTGATAAAACGCATCTCGTCCTTAATTGTTTCCAACTGGTTGGAAATAGCAGAATCATTTAGAAAACCATGAACAACTTGAGATGAAATTGCAGGCTTTTCCATTTTGAGCAATCTCTTGTTTTCTTCCTTTAATTTGAAGAACAATTTTTTGTAAAAGTCATTTGGCAGCTCAACATCTGTAAACCCATAAAACTTACATTTTCTGCGATCGTCCTATGAAACGAAGGATTTCATTATCTTGTTAAACATAAGAACAAGAAAATATATATAAATCATGGCTAAAGAACTTACATAAATGGGACAAGCCTTGAATCTTCTACCCGGATTTCCAGGGGTCCAAGCAATTTGTTCAACAACCGGTAGTGGTGGTTTGCAATCACAATGTGTAGCACGGATATAGTATTCCATGTCTCTGTCAAATGATCTTGCTGTCGATGAGGATGATGCCATTTAATTAGAGTTTGTATGTGTGAGTGTGAGATGGTGTATGTTAAAGATGTTGTGTTTTTTCCTCTATATTTGTGGTGACCTTTTTTCTGGGGCCCACTAGTATGTGAATTGGGCAACTATTATGTGAAATGGGCAACTAGTTTTTTTTTTTTTTTTTTTTTTTGAACGGCGAATTTCATTAAAACAACGGCCCCGGATCAAGCAAGGAGCCCAAAACCGGCAACCGGGAGCAACAAAAAAAAAACAACAAGAAACAACATTACCACCGCTTAAACCAAAACACCTATCTAAAAACCCCATTTTGCCCCTAGTCTTGACCCACAAAAACCAGCAAATGGGCAACTAGTTACCTGCACGCATATTGGGTTTTGTATACTACTTTTTTTTTAATCCATACGATTGACCAAAGACTCCAAACAGTAGTGCAGCTTCCTTTGTACGCTTTGAAATTTACTTTTACTTAATATTGACCAATTTCAAATAAATAAAAAAGTGCACTATCCTTTTAACTCGTGCAATGAACAAGTCCTAACCCTCATATTTATGATTGCAACCTATTATAAGCAATTACATACCATTCAAAAAATAATTTCATCAAAGTCCAACCATCCGTAGGATTAAACCGTTAAAATGTACTTACCTACTAAACACATATGTTTAACCAATCTGACAGGCAGATTGTACCACGATAACAGATTTTGTTTTTAGACACATAAAAGACATCGTTCATTATTTTAGCAAACATGAAATACTGGAACCCCATCATCAGTACCACCTACATAGTGCTTGTCGATACGGACGAGCTTGAACCGCAACACGCTATTCTCCTGAAAAGCACAATCTTTACCAAATTGGTGCCAGTCCCCCTTCAGTATCAACAATTCTTCCTTCTTTATGCTGTCATGTTCGATAACTATTTCTGCACGCATCTGAAAACCATTCCCCATCACATTACTATGTACAAGTTTCGCTCTTGTGTACTTGCGCAACTGTTCTGTTTCATCAAAATCATATACTATTTTCTGCAAAAAAACAATGTTTACCATTATATTTTTCCACAACTATATAAAACATATTGGAGTAATACGTCATTGGGTTATTGACTAATACCAGGTCATCTCCCGTAAATCTGGTGTAGAGGACGTGCTTAGGGCTGTAAACGAACCGGACGAACACGAACGGAGGCTTGTTCATGTTCGTTCGTTTAATTTTAACCGGACAAATGAACGGACATGAACGGTTAAACGGACGAATTTTCTTGTTCATGTTCGTTTATTAAGAAAATAAGTTGTTCATGTTGGTTTATGTTCGTTCATTAAGACATTAAATGAACGTTAAACGAACATAAACGATCGAACATAGACAAACAAACATAAACTTTATTAAATTATGCACAATATATTATTTTATAAGTGTTGATTTGTTTAAACAAACCAATTTTAAAATTATACAATTAAAAGATGTGATATACTAACATAAATATATAAATGAACATAAACGAACGTTAACGAACGCATAATCGGACGTTCACGAACATAAATGAACGGACGCGACCTTTGTTCATGTTCGTTCATTTAACTAAACGAACGTAAAATATTGTTCATGTTCGTTTATTTAATAAATAAACGAACATAAACGAACTTTTTACCGAACGGTTCATGAAATGTTCACTGAACGTTCAGTTCGTTTATAGCCCTAGACGTGCTCCTCATTTTCATGATCGGCATGATGTGCCCATCTGCAAAGGTGCTCGAACCTCAGGTCTGTTAATAAAAACGAATTTATGAAGGTTAATGAAAATAGTATGTCCCATACTTGATCGAAAACAATTAATGGCGTTTCGAAAATGTAGTACCATTTCGATCACGCAAAAAAGTAGGTCTTGGGGGCCTTTTTGGCAACTGAAAACGGATATCTTCCTTACTCAATCCCAGACCATCTCCTCCTATGACAGCAACAGATAATGTGTATCTTTCCATGTTTGTAAATGCAAGCCTCTGGCCAGATTCTATACCAGTAGTCTCAATAAAATCATCCCACCCATCTCCTATGAATGTATTCATTCTGACAGCACGATCTGGATACGGTTTCACCCTCTCATTTTTAACATAGAATATCATATCAGTAGAGTATATTAGTTTGAAGCTCGGTTGTCAGATATCTTGAATAAAATCACCCGGTAGTAACTACATGTACAAACATAAGATGTAATAAGGTATCCGTTCACTATAGTATAAGCCCTCTATTTTTCTTTATAATATAAAGCACAGTTTATAATTACATAAAACGATTCGTTTACCGTTATGCTACTAGGGTTGTAGGTTGATAAACACCGTATGTACCGCGGGCCTATCGTACGCCTGTCATACCCAACACACTCTGAACCATCTTTTGCATACACTGTGACATAGTAATCATCTTGTCCCTGCTTCACAAAATGAATGTCTGATGTTTCATCAGGAACATTTGCAGAAACAAATGCCTGCCACTGTAAGTCCCATAGAGCCCACCGATCCTCTTTCTGTGCCACGACCGTCTTGTAACGTAACCTGTCGTTGCCTGTCAGGTACAGGACATCATTTTCTGACTTGAAATACTCTTCAAAATAGTCTGGAAGAACCTGTTCCAACATTTTGTATGTAACCCAAAATAAGTTTCAGCCTCTGATATTTAATGTTATGTTTAACATGTAACAGATTATTAAAGGGATAACGTCGGTTGTTGGTTAACTACCATTACCTGCTGACTTGATAAACTGTTGTGCACGTATCGCATTACGAATTGCTGCGCCATCCTGTAAAAGGAACAATACATAAGTCAATAAAAATATGCATTAAAATATAATCGAGTATTGTTTACCATCAACCTGCGGAACACTTATACCGTATCCAAATTATTGATTATACTTTAACTTATCCTACACTAATACAATCAAATGTGGGTTAACACATGAAACATGTATGCCAAAATTGTAATACCCAAATTCATCCCGTAATCTAATAGTTAAATAGACAAGACTTATGGATTGACAATTCTTTTCCATTCAATTTCCCTTACGATATCATTTCAGAGACATGGATGTGGTATTTAGTTATCTTGAAAAAGAAAATCAGGCCTTTTAACTGTTCTACCATACAATAATATAATCTATATCAATGCCGTTGGTTTCCTAATTTAATTTATAACATTATGAAACCATCACAAACTCAATATCCTTTTGCAATCATCAACAACAAAAGAACGGTTCGATATAACGTATATTAGCATCCTTAACAGTAAAACAGGGCTTTTAACAGATGTATTTACAATAAAAAAAAACAATACAGTAAACGCATCATAGAATCATATAATCTACTTCATTGATGTTGGTTTCCTTATTTCATTTCTAATATTACGAATATTATCACGGTGTCATACCACATATTGATGCTCAAAAACAGTAATGTTATTAAAACTATCCGGTGTTGTCTACATTATTCAAAGTTAACATTACCAACAGAAAAAATTAATAAAAAAAAATATATTATTAACTAACCTTTAAGAACCCTACTGATTATATGATTGACAAAAGGAAGTGAGGGATGGTAAGTGTAAGAACCAAGCCTTTCTAATGTGTCTGCACCCCAATATTAAAGTGCCTAAAAATGAGTTGATGTTTAAAAGCAACTTGCATGTAAAAAATCTTTTGGCCTACCTATACACAAAATTTGTTGGGTAACATAATTAAATTGTATTTACTATTTAACTTACCTTTTCGGTTTTCAT
The DNA here is from genome assembly GCA_014162995.1 of Artemisia annua. Lineage (NCBI taxonomy): Eukaryota > Viridiplantae > Streptophyta > Magnoliopsida > Asterales > Asteraceae > Artemisia > Artemisia annua. The sequence continues at coordinate 81,366 of LBNU01004821.1, read as the reverse complement.
TTTGGTTGACGTAAATTAAACTCATAATTTTTTTCCGCTTTGGTTTACAAATAATAGGTATGTGAAGTGAATCTTGTTAAGCTTGATTTGTAAAATGTGTGAACTGAATAAGTTTGTATTGAAAAAAACCTGTGCTGATATAAAAGTGTACATTTTTTGGGCGAAAATAAAAATAGTAATATATAATAAGTATAAATTTGTGTTAAAAGATATTATATACTATAATAATAATAATAATAATAATAATAATAATAATAATAATAATAATAATAATAATAATAATAATAATAATAATAATAATAATAATAATAATAATAATAATAATAATATAATACATTATTATATTGTACTAAAAGACAAGTACAATAAGTACTTGTACTTTGGGCAACTTATATATACTAGTTTTGGGCAACTTTTTTTGTTTGGGCGACTGGTAGGTATTGATATTTACTTTAGAATATTATATTTAGTTGTGGGGATGTATTTGCACACATTTTGTTTTGATAAAAGCAGCATATTGTACAAGTTGTGTAGCACACTGCAGAATACTATATTGCATAGGGTGTTGTGAAAGTAAAAACAAGATGTGGTGTGTAAATCAACTCTTTGCTTATAACCTATTATATCTCTACATTCATGATTCATACACTCTTTATTTTTTTTTTTTTGTCTAACCAAAATGAATAGCCAAACAGTGAAAGTTTTTTTTGTGTATGACGGTTCAAAATTTCTTGTTCAACTTCCTAAACATATTGATTACGGAAGCCTAGTTCGATGTGCAAAGAAAAAGTTTAAGCTTACCGGTAAGTCGTCGTTGATTAGGTTATCGTACAGAATTGATAGAAACAAGGTGTCCATAACGGACGACGACGACGTTGTGTACTTCTTAAATGAGGTGTTTGAGTCGAGGCAAGATATCAAAAGTTTGTACATCACCGTCCTGAAAGAAGCCGTAGAGGTAAGTCACACTTCATCTGCTGAACCTCTAGATTTGGATCTAAATATTCCCTTGTTTGATGAACAACCCAACAACGAAACCAGCATCGTTGTGCATTCTAATGAACAACCCGATTCCAAGAATGAAAATATGCATTATGAGCATAAATGGAAAAATAACACATTCCAGTATATGCATGTCCCTCCCAATCCACCTAGTTTTATTAAAAACCCAAAGAACCAACCCTTTTTTACTTCACGTGTTTTAAAGGTGTTTGACGAATTTCAGGATAAGGACGAATGCATAAGAGAGATAGCATTAAAATGTTTAAAAGAAGGTTATGAATATAGAGTAGTTAAATCTTGTTAGTTGGCTTACCACGTAAGATGTAAGGTACCCCAATGCAATTGGCATGTATTCTGTCGTTCAGTTAGAGGTGCTAATATATTTAGGATAACTCACATGAACGATGTTCACACATGTTCGAAATTAACTGTCAATGGTAATCATAGCAATGCTACTGCAAAAGTATTGGGTCATATGTTAGTTCCAAAAATGAGAGACACTACCAGGGTGTATAAGCCAAAGGACATACAACTTGATATGAATTTAGCTTTGAATATAGACGTCTCATACAAAAAAGCATGGAGAGGCAAGCAGCTTGCATTGCAGGTTACTCAGGGCTGCCCCAAGGCGTCGTATGAGCAGTTACCGTATTATTTCCACTACTTAAAGCTGGAAAACGAGGGAACAGTGACACACATCGACACCGATGATGAAGGACGGTTTAAGCAATGTTTTTTAGCCTTTGGTGTTGCGGTAAGCATATTTCTTAAGTAGCGTATACTTATTAAATAGGATGGAAAAGTTTATTCTATTTTCAACTTATTTGGGTGAATGACTAATATTTTGCTAATGTAATAGGTTCGGAGTTTTTTACGCTTTATGCGTCCGTTGTTAATTATCGATGCTGCACATCTTAAAGGTCGTTACCTTGGCACAAACCTTGCCGCTGTTGCAATGGATGGAAACAATCAGATTATACCCATTGCAACCGGTGTGACCCACGGTGAGACAAGGGAGTCATGGACCTGGTTTTTGTCAAAGTTGAAAGAATGCATAGGTGAGGTTCCAGGTTTGGCCATCATATCTGACAGACACTTTGCAATTGGCCTTGCATGTAAGAACGTTTTTCCAAACGCCTTTCATGGTTATTGTTGCCGTCATTTGATGATGAATTGCAATATGCAAAGTGATCGGTTAAAGGGTTTATATTGGAAGACATGCAAGGCTTACACACGGGCTGAGTTTGACAGGTGTGTCGCTTGTATTCGTGTAATGAGACCCGCGGCGTACAGAAAGCTAGAGGATGCAGGGTTTGAAAAATGGTCTAGGGCATACTGCCCTGCAAACAGATACAACTACATGACATCAAACAGCGTCGAGTCAATTAATTCGTTAACAAGGGAAGTGCGAAGAGTCCCGATTACGATGCTCATGGATTGGTACAGACAGCTTCTGCAACGGTGGTATTTTGAGCGTCGATCAAAATACGAAGGTAATGTCATTGAAATTTGCATCGTTTCTGGTACTTTTATGTAGTATGTAACTACATATGCATTTAAATTGTTTTCATGTGGTTATGTCCTGTTTTTAATTATACTTATTTCTTTAACACGTAATGTTAACTTTTTTTTATTGTTAGATGCATTGGATGAAGAAGTTTCAGACTGGGCAACTGCAAAAATTTATGATCGAATCATAAAGAGCGTTAATTGGACAGTCAAGGGCATTCACAAAATGAACAAGTATGAAGTGAAAGACAACCGAAGAGGTCATATTGTTGATTTGACAGAAGGGACATGCAGTTGTCGTAAATGGGAACTTTCGGGTTTACCTTGTGGACACGTATGTGCTGTGGCTAGAGTAACTGGCTTGACAAGTGTTGAAGGATTGGTAAAAGATTGGTTTCTCAGAACAACATTGAAGAACACATACTCAGGCATGTTTAATCCTACAGAGGATGTTGCTACTTGGGAAACTCGCGATGACTTACAAGTTGTATTGGCACCGGTCATAATTAAGAGGCAAGCAGGGAGGCCAAAAAATAAAGATCGCATCCGATCACAAGGGGAGGAGCCTGTAAAGAAACAATGTACGAGGTGTGGTTCCAATGGACACAACCGAGGTTCATGTAATGTGCCGTTGGTGACAAAAAAAGTAAGTACTGTATTCTAAACAAATTATTATTTTGTGTTAAAGGTCGAGTTAATCTTTAATTCCATATTACGTTACAGAGATGTGCAACAAGAAAAATGAGGTCTCTGAGAGCACTATGTCGTGTTCCAAGAATAGCGAATGGAAAGCAGAGTTCTTCGACCAGAAATGAAAACTTGAACAATGCGGCACATCCCGAGTCAACTAATCAGCAGTCCATGAATGTTCCAACACCACCGGCATCAATTGGGATGATAAACAGGCTATCACAGATGTCCACTCCACAAAACTTTTTAGTCTAATGTTCAACTCTGGGACACTTGTAATTTTTTTACTTATGGAAGAACTTATCTGGTTATGAAACATGTTTGTCGTTTATCAGCTTTTTTTTAATCATCTGTTATTTGAGGCATGTTGGATGCTAGAACGCTACCTTATGTATTCTTCTATGACACTTGGTATGGTAGAACTTCTTTTGTAGCAAAATTACCTACACATCCATATTATGTTGAGTCATGATGGTTTTGGATCTATAAACATTACCTACACATCCATATTATGTTGGATGTATAAACAGGTTGGATGTATGACATACATATTTGTTTTGTAATTTCGNCCTTATGTATTCTTCTATGACACTTGGTATGGTAGAACTTCTTTTGTAGCAAAATTACCTACACATCCATATTATGTTGAGTCATGATGGTTTTGGATCTATAAACATTACCTACACATCCATATTATGTTGGATGTATAAACAGGTTGGATGTATGACATACATATTTGTTTTGTAATTTCGCAGTTCCAACCTCTGCGCATTACTGATTTGAAGTAAACAACTACAAGTAAAGTATAAAGATGTTAACGAAATGGAGCAATTTAACTTTCATTTGAGCAACAAGTCATAAGTTAATATCATAACGCTAGAAAAGACATTACAAGGAGATCAAGATAGGGTTTTTCAACCAAGTCTCCCAAGAAAAAGAAACATTACATCGATTGACACACCATTAATAATAACGAGAAACAATGTCATCAAAAATCATGGACCATTTCGGATGAGACGCATCAAAGATGAGATGAATCCTAAACGCCCAAAAGTGCCACCAACCATCATAACAAACTCCATCCAACAACAAAATGTTCTACCCAAAAGGTTCTATGTTATAAGACAATTGTTACAACCACAAAATGTTTACAAAAAACATTCACAACTGTTGTGAATGTTTTTTAAACAAACAATTTGTGGTTGTAGCAAAATTCAGCCAACATAGCTATGACTACTTAGGATTATCGACCACATGTTTTACAACAGATTCATATGAACCTGTTGGTGAGGGTTTAGTTACATAAGCTCCATTGCCCTGAACCTGATCATCAGATGAACCTTTTTTTTGGACACCCCCGCGAAACCTTTGTGCTCGTAACCTTCTTGCTGCCCACTTACATTTTCCCCTCCTAATACCCAACCTCTTTCTAGACAACTTAACACTCCCTTTAGCCATTGTCTTCACTACATCTCCCTCACTAGCCCCGGTTTTAGCAGACCTACTTGACCCACCAATTTCTGGGATGACATCAGGCCATTCCACATCGACAAGAACATCATTTGAAAAACCTTCTTTACCCACATCCGGCAGTGACTCACCATCATAACACATTGCCTCATTTAGCCAAGGTGACAAAATATTAGTCGCTCCAACATCAACCCAACCTTGCTCACCGATTGAATCATCTAGCCAACCAGAAGGACCATCTAACTCATCTCCAACACTGCTACTATGCAAGAAATCTTCAAACGGATTTTTACCCTCAAATAGAACTCCTTTTTTCTAGCCATGACAGGAGGAGTCCTCAGGTAAGGTGAAAGAGATTCTTCCTTAGCCCATTCACGAAGCTGCTTATAAGACATAGACTCAGCATCTCGCTTTCTTTTTTCATGGCTGCTAATTTTAGAAGTAACCTCATCATCAGAAGCTTCGAAATACAAGTTTTGAAAGTGGTATTCAGATAAGTTTATTGGATCATGAGCAATAAACACATCTAACACCCCATAAGATGAAGCGATATCATACAATTTTTTCATCTCATAATCAGTTTCAACAATTGCCAACCCTCTTTCAAGGCTCATTTTAGGAATACAATAAAACAAAGCCCAAATGTTGCATTCTAGTTTGAAGTTCAACAAGTCACAAAACTCATTGAACGACATCCTTTTTGACCGAGATACTTTAAGTGGTAGGATTTTTTCACACAAATACCTTAAAGTAGGTGCTTCATAGAAACCACCGTTATGGAATACGTCAAACGTCATAAAATCTTCAGCTTTTTCTTCTTTCCTGTATACAGTGACATACTGTTAAACCCATACATTAAAAACAAAAAAAAGATAACATTCTGTGTAGCAATACTTACATTGCAGATAAATCAGGCGTCCAACATTCTTCAGGGTTGGGTGAATAGCTTGATGAACCGGAGTGGTGGTGATCCATACTCAATCAAAAGGTTTGGTTGTGTTACCCCTAAAATATAAAAAAAGTCAAATTTTTACTATCCTTATATATAGACCACTAAAGTATAAAAAGAGTTTAGAATAAACTATTGTTTTTAGTAAAGACACGTTGCATGTCAACTACAAAAAGTACGTATGTCATTGCATGCCAACTAAGAAATACACTTTATTTGTATTTGGGCAACCTTACTATGTTTATACTGGGCAACTTCGGAAAGTTGCGTCCGCAACTTCGTAAATTACAGGGCAACTTCTTATTATAATGTGTCATGCCAAACTTCGGTATGTGTGTTGTCATTTTGTGTCAACTTTTATTAACTTTAGTTTAGTGTAAAACAATATGAGAGAGTTATGGTATTTGTCATTGTGATTTGTGATTTGAAGGGGCTACGCATTGTACTAATTATATACAATTTCATGTGTCCAAACAATACACATAAGTGATGATGGATCTAAACACCCACCTTGTGTTGTTGATACTTTGAGTAATATTATTAAGCACGCGGAATTTACTTAACAACACTTAGAAGACAGTTTATATAATGTATTGTGAGTAAGTATAGTTGTATGTAACACAAAGCTTCAATATTATTAATAATAATACGAGTGATCTTAGCTATCACTAGGGTTACACCTTGAAGCTTTCTAGAATAATTCGTACCTATGATCATGACCTAGGATCTCCTTTTATAGCACAAGGAGTCCTTTACAAGATAAGTATAATGCTATCTAAATAGAATATTCACAAGATCTATTCTATACTTATCTATACACGAATACATAACAGTTATCTAGTAAGCAGTGGTAATAATATGTACTAGCAGTGGTAATGAGTTTCCACTGCTAATAGTTAGAGGTGCTAATATATTTAGGATAACTCACATGAACGATGTTCACACATGTTCGAAATTAACTGTCAATGGTAATCATAGCAATGCTACTGCAAAAGTATTGGGTCATATGTTAGTTCCAAAAATGAGAGACACTACCAGGGTGTATAAGCCAAAGGACATACAACTTGATATGAATTTAGCTTTGAATATAGACGTCTCATACAAAAAAGCATGGAGAGGCAAGCAGCTTGCATTGAAGGCTACTCAAGGCTGCCCGAAGGCGTCGTATGAGCAGTTACCGTATTACTTCCACTACTTAAAGCTGGCAAATGAGGGAACAGTGACACACATCGACACCGATGATGAAGGACGGTTTAAGCAATGTTTTTTAGCCTTTGGTGTTGCGGTAAGCATATTTCTTAAGCAGCGTATACTTATTAAATAGGATGGAAAAGTTTATTCTATTTTCAACCTATTTGGGTGAATGACTAATGTGTTGTTAATGTAATAGGTTCGGAGTTTCTTACGCTTTATGCGTCCGTTGTTAATTATCGATGCTGCACATCTTAAAGGTCCTTACCTTGGCACAAACCTTGCCGCTGTTGCAATGGATGGAAACAATCAGATTATACCAATTGCAACCGGTGTTACCCACGGTGAGACAGGGGAGTCATGGACCTGGTTTTTGTCAAAGTTGAAAGA